>JAHWFP010241165.1:180-12354 GCA_023313725.1 Lithobius niger
GGCTGAAATCAACAAACTAAACTACAAGAAGAGGCAGCCATCGAATAGAAAAAGGCTGAAATCAACAAACTAAATTACATGAAGAGGCAGGCTCAAATCAATATACTAAGCTACACGAAGAGACAGTAGGCAGTGAACTGAAAAAGGTTCAATTAACGAACTAGTCTACCAGAAGAAACAGGCTATTCATAAGAAAGGCTCAAATCCGGCTCAAATCCACAACCTAAACTTCAAGAAGAAACAAGCTACGAACCGAAAAGGCTCAAATCAACAAACTAAACTACAAGACGAGGCAAGATATAAATAGAAAAAGGCTCAAACCAACAAAATAAACTACAAGAAGAGACAGTAGACTATGTATTAAAAAAGGGACATCCGATGTTATGCAAAGCATCATCTCTCTCCAAGTAAGCCCAAAAATAACAATCGTTAATAAAAAAAAATAAAAAAAAGAAGCCACAAACCCTCCAAACGTTTTTCTTATATTTTATTTCCATTTCGTAGATACACGCAAGTTAGTTCAAGATTTAATTTTAAGTTTTCCAAATTTACGCGCCAGCAATACCAACAGTGCGAGAAGAGATGGCCAAGCAAGCACTTCGTAAATTCTGAACGTGAGCGAATTATGATTATTACTCTTGGGGTTGGAATACGTGGTGTCTATCTTAATTAATTTTACGCGATAATTTAAGAGACTGTGGAAAATGAAATGATTCACTCCGAGAGAAAATTGAAATTGTAAAACTTCTTTTTTTTTCTCTCTCGTCTCTGCAGCGAGGAAAGAGAGAGAGAGCCATTCGACATAACTCAAGACCAACTTAATTACGTTAAATATAACTTTAAAAGTTAACGCTTCTAGCAATATGCCTGTTTATTACCAGATAAAATGAGCACGAATCGTTAAAAGCGCTTACTAATCTTCAACTAGCTCCCTTTTCGGAAAGTGAACCTGTGTTATAAAAGTCTGTGCTTTCTGCTATAAACTCGCTTTCAACTCATGGTCATCGTGGTTGAACAGTGTAGAAACTTAGCCTTGTTGTTTGTATTGAAGGAGTTTATTGAAGATCTTAGTGAAGGTTTAATGTTTCATAGTTTTTATTGAAGGTGACTGGAAGGCGAAATATCAAGAGACTACCAACCTACTTCACTGGATTAATAATGTGGAATTATTTTGCGAAGAAGGATTTTAGCAGTGTATTGCCACTAACTGGCAATGAACTCGCAATTGGATGATAAAAATTACATTTAAAGGTACATTCCGCCTGCCTTATAACAGCCACGTGCAGATGGCCACCCGCGTATGTTATCATCGCACTGTTCGCGAGACTCGGCGTAGAAATACAAGGTCAACTGAGATAGTAGCTGCGTTTCACGCAGCTACTATCTCAGTTTGCCTTGGGCGTAGTAGACGAAACAGCATGAAGACAAATATTGTGTCGTCGCAAACTGGAAGGATTTTCGTATTTTAACATCACACTTTACAGTTTGTTAGGCTAGTATCTTATAATTTTTCTTCGGCGATGTGCTGGCATAAATAATTTTAATTTTTACTGCATTAGTCTCTTAGAATTTTGATTTCATGGTAATTATTAGCAAACGATTAAAAATTAGTACTTGCACACACACACAGATGAAACGTTCTGGTTTATTGTCAGCGCGTAAAGGATCATATTAAGTTCCCGAAATCAACAGAATATCGCTAGGAATTTAGGAAGAGATTGATTAACGGCGTTGTAAATAGAACTTTGGGGCCATATTTGATGTTGAGGATCGAGAAAAATGGCGCTGGGAGGAATCTACGTATAATTTTTAGTCTCATTAATAAAAAAAAACAAAAAAAAAAACAATCAAATACAGTTAAAAAACTGGACTTTTGGTTTGCCTCAGATTTAAAGTTTTCGATTTATTGTGGGTATCTTGTTAGGTCTTCAAATAAACGTTGGACCATAATCCATCGTTGCTCTACCTCCGGAGACGCTCCCTCGTGGATTAGGTCATTAAAGGTGTACGTTTGACAGAATCTGGAGTACGCCAGTCCGGTGTGGTCTCCGCATCTTATTAGTGACATCAAAGGAGTTAAGCACCGCTTCACTAAAACGTTAAAGGGTTTTGAAAAACTATCTTAGAGTGACAGATTGAGGCGCGTAAATGTGGAATGCCAGGAATTGAGGTGCTCAAGACCTGATTTAGTTTTTACTTTTTCCATTATTCGTAATAAGGTTGATTTCAATTTATCTGATTTTTCATGGTGTGAGAAAGAACTTTCACTAGGAAACACTACTTCAAACTGATATTAAATTGTCGAAACATCTTCTTTGCTACCCGTGTTAATACTAACACCCTCTGACTGTGTATGCTCCGCTACAGTCTTAATTTTTTGGCAGAAACACGAAAAGATAAATCTTTCTAAATACATGCTGTTTTTAGAAAAAGCTAGCTCAGTATCTCTCGCCCTGTATGGCCCTGAGTCATGACTATTGTTTGTGAGCAAAAATTGTATTTTATTTCGTGTGGGTTTCATTAATTTCGTTTCAGTTTCATCAATTTCCCGTAAATAACAAACACAACAACGCATAAACAATTAATATGCAAAAGTTAAATTTACAATTTAAACGAAAGCCAAAACTGTACTTATAGTATATCTTCTTCTTACATTATAAACCAAAGTCTCATAGCAGAAATGAAGCAACCGCAACGATCCCCGGAAGGGGAACAATGAAAACGTCCGAGTGTGCCAATTCTTTGGCATGAAGTTGAAACTGGGACGTTGTTGCCCCGAAAAGAAGTTGAAATTGGCACATTTTTGCCTCGACTAACAATTTGCTATAACAATTATCCTTCTAACTAAACACCGTGGTAATCTCAAGGACAAGTATTACATGACGTCATGCACACTTCTTTTTCACACGGTACGCATCGCTTAAGCCACAGCGAAAGACTGGGGGGGTGGGGGGCAAAGTGAGCTGTTACCATTAAGCATACGATTACGCATTAACTGAACCTGAAGAGAACAAACAAACAAGCACGGCACCCGGGAGCCGGGTACGTGTTCAACTACGTATGCAAATAAGAGAAAGGGAAGGCAACCAAGAGGAGAGGGAGAGGACGGGATAAAAAGAGAAGGGGAGAGGGGAGGGAGAGGATTGGCGGAAAGGGGGAGTGTTACACTAACAAAAATCGACTGCTGCAGTGAACGATCAGGCAGCACCGAGCAAATACTGGGAAACAGCCACGGGTCAAACCAATCCCCGGGCGAAGCCGGGTACGATGCTGGTATAAGATAAAAACGTAAAGGATAGTAGAATACATACTGGTGGTTGATCCTCCATCTTGATTTACGATGCAGTGTACCTTAAAACCTAAAGCTGATAAACCAGAAGTGACTAAAATAAATTGGCTCATTTATCGTTTGTTGGGAAAGTTTTTGTAGTAATCCCAATTTTTTGCTTATGTAGGCTGTGATCAAACAAAAGGTCAAAGTGGATTTTTTTTCAAAAAAGTAAGAACAGAATAGAAAAAAAATTCCCCAATAAGTAAGAATAGTGCAGGATATTGACCGGATATTGACTGGCTCGTAGCTGTTCAACGCTGTTTTACTCGTAACTTTAATGGATATCGAAATACACTGCTAACACAAGGCTATCCATGGCCCATCTTGAACCCCTCGAACTGCGAAGGCTCAAAGCGGACCTCGTTTTGATATTAAAAATCTTGCATGGACTACTCTCAGTTGACGTGCCATTTTTCTCATTTGCAAGTTGTAACACTACACGGGGCCACTCACTTAAACTTAGCCAACCCGTTTCGCGCACAGATTGTAGGACATTCTTCTTTGCGTCACGTGTTGCCGGAACTTGGAACTCCCTTCCCGAAGTTGTAGTCATAGCACCCTCCGTGAGCGTTTTTAAACGCCGTTTGGAAGGACATTCACTTGATAGGTTTCTCAAACGAAATTACATCCCTGACAATTCTCTCTTTTTTACAAGGAACGGATTTAGTGGCCAACGCCCTTCCGTCATCCTGACCATTAAAGGTCGAAGTTATATTTATTTATAACTAACCTTAGTTTCACTAAATTGTAACAAAATCATAACTAAAGAAAAGAAATTCTGTACTGACAACAACTTGAATGAAAACTGTTTAGAAGTTGTTTTAAGTTTGAGTGTAACGTTAATACATGAGAGAAAACCTAGGCAAACAACGAGTTCGTGTGAGCAGCTTCTATCCGTGTATTTAAAAAGATATAGTCCAACCAGAAATGGCCCGCATGAAACTCTCAACCTTCCTGGTGAAATTTTAGCCACTGCAATTTACCTAACGTAACAACATGACAAAGAAACATTGTAAACTGTGTAGTGTACAGTATTCGAAAGGCAGCGAAAATAGCAGAAGAATTTACAGCCGTCAAATCTACATCAACATCATATTCAGTGTGCAGCCCAGAGTGGTGATCACGCGTGGAACTCCTTCCAAAGATGATGACGAAGAAGACCCCTTTCTCCATGGTTTTTTATGTGACTCACTGTCGCATCAGGCAAACAATTTACCTCAGGGGCCTGACGACACCATGAATAAAAAATAGGTCTTTGTACATATCACAACCTGCAGAAGCATCGAGTTAAGTAGAATAAAGCTTTTTTTTTTCGCAAATAAAAATGTGCTAAAATCCAAAACAGGTTGTGTTTAATGTGATTTTGTTTCAAGTAGAAATAAACAAGGATTGGAAAAAATATAAACTCTGGAAAAAAAAAGTAGGGAAAGCTAGAACAAACTGATTTCTGTTAAACACAATACATCCAACAAGCACAACTTAACATTAGCGATCTTCAGACCACCAACTGAAAATCATTAAAGTTGGTTTAGTGTCAAACACCATAGCTATTAAGAAGCAAAGAGTTATAAACATAAGACAAAAAATGTCTACTCACGGATCATTGGGCCAATTTGGTTCAGTACCATTCGCTTAATCAGCTTTAGGTTTAAAAAAAACTCTTCATAGTAAATTGACCAGCAGTCCGCGTTTTAGTCTACAATACATCTACAATGGCGAAACAGATCCACTACGGCCCAGTGAAAAATTGTAGCTCAGTTTGGCACACTTGACGCAATGTGCTTATAAAATGTGGTTGATAAAATTGCATTTTTTTCGTATTTTATGTGGTAAAGGAAAATTGACAAAACATCGTGGTCATCATGGCTGAGTTGTGAGAGAGCTCAGCCTGGTTGCTGGAGGTTTGCGAATCTGGTCGAACCCCTGGAAAGAGGATCTTGGCAAAGTCCCCGCCAGGACTGCCGGCCAGGGTAGCGTGAAAGGCTACCATGCTCCTTCAGGGGCTATGGGAACTATTCTGGCCAATTCTGGACAATCTTTCGGCCCCTACGATGATCGGAGGTTTCCCGAATCGAATACGCGGGTTGGCACATCCCTTTGCCAGATTTTTCTTTTTCTCTAAAAGTCTGGTAATGTTCAAAATTGAGCCGGTTCAGCCATACAAGCATTAAGTTGCTTCGGCTGACTTAAGGCTCAAAGAAATTCATTTAAAAAAAAATTCGGCATTTTTCGTGACTTTTCCTCGCTGTGTTTTTTCTGCAGTTTCTGCAGCAGTTTCGCGACTGACAACCTTTTATTTCTACATGATGTTTACTGAATTGACCGGCAGCCATGATTAAACGGATAACATGGTACCTAGCAACGAAGAAATAATGCATTAAAATGCCTCGGCTCTTTTTTCTCTTACCGACTTTTTCTCATTTTTTGTGCGATGTTTTCTAAGTCGACCCTCCACCTCCATCTTTAAAAAAAAAACAATCGGTGTTAGAGTAACATATAAGTACTTTATCTTCAATACCTAATTAATTTCTTCTGCTTGTTAGTCTTTACCTCCAGGTCCGTCTTAGCATGATAAATACTAAGTCTACTATTTTTTAATTTTTTTTTCCTCTTCCTCCAACACGTTGCGGTTTGGTTCTTAATTCCAAGTAAGATTCCCGTCACACGAATAAGTGACGATAATTAAAAAATACGGGCTGCTCCTCTCCAGTCTTCCCCGTCCTTCCTACAATTGCCGCGCTTTCATAATCGGCTTTGCCAGCAGATAGGTGCTTGCTGCTTGCAGGCTTACGGACGCTCTTAGATTTATTTTTATATATAGCATCGTCTCTGACAGGCTGTGCCATCTTAAAACAAAACTTCCCTGCCTGTTGTTGTTTTTTTGTAACCATTTTAAGAGGGTTCTCATTCTCTGTGCGTGGGGGAAGTAGGGAAAACTATAAGGTTTGTCAAAATGGACAAATCGTTCAAATCGGCTACACCTAGGACGATAAATGGTAAACTGTGCTCACCGGGCAAGCAGATTCATGATTTAAGATGTTGCTGCTGTGCTACTTCCGCTTTTGAGACTCTGGGATGGTAACTGCCATTAAACCTAGGATGATATATGGTCGGAAAAGCAGTTCGGTTGCCACCATTGAAAACCTTAGTCCGGCCAAGGTTACCTGGATGTAAAGGCTTAACGTTAGAAATTCGACGCGTCGTCCAGTTAGCCACCGATTCTGCCACCAGTCGCGCTACTTACACCCCAAAAATGTGAACTGCTCTAGCATGCGGACTGAACTGTGAAAGGTACGTGTGACACGCGATACGCGGATTTTAAACTTAATTCACTGCATTGACACCAAATAATTAAAGTTTAACAACAATGGCTTCATGCTACGTACCTCTTTGTTCACTCGACGATAAAACAAAGCCTCCGGAGGTTTAATTTCATGAATTTCAAGCAGAAGAGCAACCAAGGTACGTGTGTATTGTACTGTATGATACCATACAGCGTTTTCAATTCTCATTTAAAATGTGTGAAACGATCCTTTGACGTAGCAGTAAATCGTCCGAAGACTTCAATAATAGTCACCATTACCGTAAAATAATGTTCGTTTAGCGCTGCAACACCAGTAAATTCAATAATGAGAAGATATCACGTTTTTGTGCATCCCGCTAACACTAATCAATGCTACGATGGTTTTTTTTCGTTCTTCGTGCCTTCAGTTCAGCGCAATGCTTGGACGACGCGTCTAGCATGCTATGTGAAACCGAGCGTTAAGTCTTTTAAATATAGGTAGTCTTGGTCCGGCGAGTAGGGTAACACTCGCATGGCTTAATTAAGCTGTAAAATGGTGTCCTAAATATTACCCTTTAGAGGCAAACGTTTGAACAAATACTTCAATAGTTATTTACTTTTAGAAATTGATGTTTGCATTGTTATTTCAGATGTACAGAATATTCACATTTGTAGCAACTTTTCTTTAATAATTGCGTTGTCTTCGTCGCACACAACAGCAGTGATTACTACAGGAATGATGAATTATGGGATATGTACTTAACGAATCTCATCAGCCTGGATCAGACACGAGAACAGGAAGTTTTTGTAGCCACCATGGGCACCACCAGGTTTCTTCTGTTTTTAAAGTTGTTGTTTTAATCTGAAATTGTGGTTATGCTCTTTATAGGACGTTACAATAATTTTCTGAATAAAATAAATAAATAAATAGAGTGTGGGATTGGCCTCTCGCGAATCCTATTCAGATGAGAACAGGAAGTTACCTGGCGCCATATTCACGTTAACAAGGTGCAGGCCAAACACCGGAAGGACTCCAGAGAGCGAAGGTTTGGAATGCACTGTTTCTCGTCCAGTTGCGACCCTCTGGTTATACTGGCCACCGATCTGCAGCACTTAAATAATAACGTGAAAAGCCGAAAATGTTACGATCTTTGGGGAGGGAAACGTTTGCAGAAATTAAAGTTATCCGCTAACAGGAAGTGTATTAATATACCTCACCACAGCACAAAGTTTTAATTTAAAAAACGTCATTCTGTGACGTTACTTTACAGTTAATGTTAAACTGCCTGACTATTAGCCGTAATCGCTGCATCCAACTTGTAAGGCGGCTGTAAAACCTTTACTTCCAGTTTTGGTGACGCAAGCAAATCGGAGAAGCTCGATTTCCACTAGTATTTCGGGAAGCAATGAGAAACTCAAAATAAATAAAATTATTGCAACAGGCCACTCAAGAAAACTTGCCCCTCTCCCCAGCTGTCTGTGTCTCAATACACTGACCCTACTGCACCCCCAGTAGCTACGCCAATGCAGGAGTGCTGGCAAAGCGTCATGGGACATGTTGTCATTTAAATACGCTTAAACGTGTGTTATGGTAAGGAGAGCTTTGGACGATTCATCTAACCCCGTGCGAAGAAAAGCATCAGACAAGTTGATCAATCGAAGCCAGGCTGTGCACTGAACAAGTACTCAATGCGTGGGATGGGAATATATTCAATTACGATTTCAGGATTAACCATGATACTGTTGTCTCTGAAAATTCTGGCATTGCCGTTTGGTTTATATGCCAAAACTACTGTTGTTGGCGAAGACCTGCACTTCACAGGTTTCAGAATTCCTTCTCGCACCAAACACTGAATTTCAGCCGCGAACTTGTTTCCCATTGAGGGGCAACAGGACGAGCCTTCATGAATCGGGGTTAGCATCGGGTTTTAACTTGATCTCAATTTTGATATCCTTAAAAATAATAATAATAATTTGTTGCTAGAGCAACAGGACTGGCAAGGACCAAGTGGGTCAATGACTGCCAGCCTAAAAAGGGGATAATATTAAGGAAAATTTAGTTTAAAAAAAAAAAAGGGGGAAACAGTATATATATGAAAATAAAAAGCAAGATGGGAGGGTGTGTCAGAAAAGTGGGATTATTAAAATGGAAAAGGAAAAATTAAAAGCATGCGTACAAGTTAAACATAAAACAAGTTTAAACTTAAAAGGGCAGTTAAAGTTTTAACTTCCCTAATCTTAATCCATTTGCCACAGTTGATAGAGTTCACACGCAGACCGTGTATATTGGATTCAAAACTCGAATTTGAATCTGAACCCGAGTCATTATAGACTTTTCTGATCTATGGCACTTTTCATGATTTATTTTCAACATGAGCTGACTTTTTACTTTCTTTACGATTACTAATTTTATATCTACCACAATTAGACTTCTTACAGCATTCAAGCGGCGGTTTGCTTGTTTTTTCCTGGACTACTATTAGAATGGCAAGCAACAGCCAAATAACCTTAAATCCTACAGGAATCACAAATATAATCCCGGTATTAACACATGGGGCCATTAGTGCCCACAGGAAGCACAGGAATGACAGACGGCACTTCCTTTGGCCTTAATATTTGGGTCACCTAGAATCAGAATTAATTTTAAAGTTATTAGAGCTAAACCATGTTTTAAGCCTAATTGCATTTTTATCTGTAGATTCGGCAGCAAGTGCAAATTTACATGCAGCTGTAAAAGTAAGCATATCGTCTTTAGCTAACAACTTTTTCTGGGTTACCTCGGAAGCAATGCCAGCCACTAGACGGTCTCGCAAAGCTTCATTCAGAAAGATGTTAGAGTATTGACAAAATCTAGTGATATGTTTTAATTTGCTAATATAATTCCCAGAGGAAGGATCTAGGTTATTCTTAAATTGATTCTTATTACTAGGCTCAGCTGGGGAACACAAACTATTAATTAGTGAATATGTCTTCTTCCCCACGCTAGATAATAAAGTCACAACGATTTTAGTATCTTTTACGTCATTAGCAACAAACTATATTTTTAATCTAGTTATGTATAATGACGAATTGTCTGAATCAGCTTTCAAAACGTTTACAATTCATCTTGAATTAAAAATAAGTTTCAAAATGACTAATAGCTAGAATCAGTAAGATAATAAATCTTAAAATTGTAAAACTCATAGCCTATAATACTTGAAATATAGTACTTCCTAAGAAAATTTAATAAATAATTTCTAAACTTAAATTCACTTAGTTATGAAACGTAGTTAATTAAAACTTGTAAGTCTTTACAAATTAGCAAAATTCGCTTAAATTTGATTTGTATTCGCTTAAATTCAAATGAGTTTACAAATATTGTAACTCCATAAACAGTCAATCATTACATGATTATCTTTAAGTAAATCAATCTTACAACAGAATTTGACATATTAATCGATAAATTCTAGTATTTATTTAACTCTTCAGCTTTGTAAACATAACTAGTAATAATAATAATAATAACATAGGCTATACATATCTGGAAGCAGATCACGGCAAATGTCATAGTCAAACAAGATGAATGACGCTAAGTTTAATCATGGTAAATATACCCGAAGCACAACCGGGTAGTTCAATCATACTACCACTTTAACACAACTGAACGTTTCAAAACTACAAGCAAGCGCAATATCTGGCCATATGTGCTCAATAGTTGAATAAATGAAATGAAATCCAGTCCAGGCACTGCTGTGAACCAGGGTTACAGACCTCGTTACCACTGACATGAATTTGACGAACAACCTTTGGTTTACGGAGACCATCTTACCCAAACCTACAAATGTGGACCGCAATAATTTGAAGGAAACCATTTGACCATACTATGGTTGATGAAAGTCCACGAAGCCTACTTTCACTCACCTTCAACACATCATGGTCAGACGCGAACATAACTTTTTGTTTAGAACTTATTTTAGTAAAACTTATAACTTTACACCTTTAATTTGACGGAAAACAGGAGGCTTAACCCTCTCGTCGCCATTGTTATGTTGAGGCATTTGCAACTTAATACTAAATACTCCTATTGAAAAGAGGAGACCTGTACTGGGTAACTGAATGGTTGTAGTCACATTGCTCAAACGGAGCTGCCCACAGTTTATTGTTTAGTGTCAATTACATAAGACTATTGATAAGGTAGAGTGGTGGCATGAAGCGCCACCTATGAACAGGTAAGTACAACAGTGTGAGTATAATACACCACAATGGCATGAAAATTGAAGCGAAGACACACCAAAGCGAACGGCACCATTACAATACTGATGATTAAAAAACCTGAACAATTTCTCCACATTAGAGATACAAGTCGTTCTAGCTTTATATCCTGTTGTATCCACTACTAGTATTGGAGTGCAAGTAGTGTCAGTCAGGACTAGAGTAACCCGGAGTACGCAAATTAGTCATACTAATAAAACATTAAAGATGTGAAAAATGCCTTCATTTGTGTGAAACATTCTTTAGGTCTAGAGCTGGAAGTGAAAAATTATGAGTGGAAAAGAATAAATGATGCCTGGAGTGATGTTTTTAAAAAAATTAAACGGATGGCATCTTCAGCTGCCAAAGGGGTAAAAAAAAAATTCTACAAAATCCCATGAGGGTTAAGAGGTGCACAAGTCTTTACCATAAAAAGTAGTGATATCAGAGTTCCAGCGACTGATACCAAAGTTGTTGTCAGAACCGAGATCAGTCAAGCTTAACTGACTACCACCAAAAAGTCAGTTGATACTGAGTGATCAAGTTTGGGACGAGAAACTTGGTGGCAGCCGGTGGGGCTCTGATATTACTACTTTTTATCGTGGAAACGTGGTGGCCCTCTTTACCGTTGTAGGGTTTTGGTATGTCATTATATATTTGGTGGTTATTGCATCTATTCCGATTATTATCGTTTGTAAAATTCATACGACAGTGTAAATTTATAATAAAGTTTGTTTTTAAAAAGTCTTAACAAAAATTTAAATAACGCCACGTATTTTTTTATGACCCCGTTAGGGTAGAACTAAATATGACTACAAACCGAAATAATAAGTACCGACAATATTTTGTGTCATTGTGTTTCCATTGTTTATATCGCGCATTAATGGAGGATTGTTTCGATCACAGATAGCGTGCTCTCAAGATTCATTATATTAGCACCAACTGTTTTCGTGTTGACGTCATGCGATGATAACACTTTCATCAGAGTACCAATTTTGGGCTAAGTTTTATTAGACTATACAAATAATCTTTGTTGCCGTGGCATTTCTCCACATTTCTCTACATTGTCGGTTGTATCTATATTGCGAGAGAAAGTTGGACGAGCCGAGTATCTTGCTAACGCTCGCTCATTCGGTGTCGCATCGCTAAAGTCGAAGATACAACTCTAATTCTGCTGACAGACATTTCCATCAAAAAACGATGAGTCCATTGATCATGCAAATGATCAGTGTAGTGCACGTTTTTAGTAAGGTTTCAGTTCAAATGCAAACGATAACTTGTTACGACTCTTTCAACATTTCGTTGTTTATCTCATTCGCCATATATACTA
>JAHWFP010241168.1:0-18398 GCA_023313725.1 Lithobius niger
GCTGATGGCTTACATGTCTTTTTCTAATATCTGTTCCTTTAGGGCTTCAAGTTTTTTAAGGCTTACATCCGTATGTTATACGCTTAAGCGTTTTTTAATACTAATATCCCCTTATTATTTTTTGGTTCATTGGTTCGATCTCTAGGTAAGGGCAAATTTTCTAGCCCATTTGGCATTCCGTCTCAAGAATATTATAGTTACATTAAAATAGCATGCGAAAGACCCTAGGCCTTATCCGTACCTACGCTTTAAGCTATAGAACTTGAAAATCGGTTCAGTGGTTCGATTTCCAGGTGAGGGCAAAGAGTCCCAACAGCAACATTAATGATCTTTGCCCGGTGCTCTACTATTCTGCCGACGAGAATACTGCAGTCACATCAAAATCGGGTTCAAAAGGCCCTGGTCGGTGTTTATACCTACATTTTAAGCTTTACAAATTGAAAATCGGTTCATTGGTTCGATCTCTAGGTAAGAGCAAAAGTTTTAGCCCATTTGGCTTTCCGTGTCAAGAATATTGTAGTCACATTAAAATAGCCTGCGAAAGGCCCTAGGCCTTGTCCATACCTACGTTTTAAGCTATAGAACTTGAAAATCGGTTCAGTGGTTCGGTCTCCAGGTGAGGGCAAAGAGTCCCAACAACAACTACAAGAAATGGCCATACTGTGGACGCCGAACGGTTTGATTGTTGTCATTAAAATTTGCAATGCAGTGAATAGTTGCGACACAACCCCAAATACCGAATTTCGTTGGTCTATGTCCATTCTGGCCGAAACTGTAGGAGCTCAAAGTTTGACGTTTAACATGGAAGTTCATGCTGAGGCTTACATAAGGAACGCGGTAGCGGTCCTTATGTAAGCCTCAGCATGAACTTCCATGTTAAACGTCAAACTTTGACCGCTACCGCGGTCCTTGATATGAATATGAATATGGAAAAAAAAACCAGCAGTAAGCAGAAAGTGCTTTTGTCACCAAGTACCCACGAAGCTACCATAACTGCTTTCATAACGAAGCTTTCATAACGACGCTTTCATAACTGTAGGGGGCGATGTTGGAATGGAGCACAGTATCCAGTCTCTGTTTTGACTACCGATGTTGCTTTGATGGTGTGTTGAGGCAGTTTGTTCCAGGTGTTAACCACACGGAAAGGAAGCGTATTTTTGGCGAAGGGACGTACTGCATCTCTTATTAAAGTGTTTTGCCCCATTGTTCCGAGTGGCACAGCTCGCAGAGAGGGTGAACCATTCCTTGGCTGCAGGATCTTTACCATTGAGGATCTTGTAAGTGAAGATCAGATCACCTCTGATACGACGGTCATTTAGTGTTGGGAGCTTGAGGGCATCAAGCCGGTCGGGGAAGGGCGCGTTTTTGAGTCCCACAACAAGTTTAGTGGCACGTCTCTGGACATGTTCCAGCTTGTTACGGTCCTCTTCAAAACGAACCCACCATGCTTGGCCTGCATACTCCAGAATGCTGCGAACTTCGCTGCGGTACAGCATGAGGAAGGTCTTCCTTGGGAGGGTTGAGAAGGTGGTCCGGATGATGGCGAGGGCCCCATAAGCCTTAGCCACGGCAGCCTGAATGTGTTTGGAGAAATTCAGGTTGCGGTCAATGACGATGGCTAACCGTCCAAACGATATTCATATCAATGTTTCTCCATGCTTCAAATCGTATATGGCCTCAAGGGTTTATTTACACCCCGTTAATCAGATCCCTTGGTAAAAATCCATTTTCAAAAGTTGTGCTTAAGAGATTTTCTGTTGAATATTGGGAAGTGTACTTTGAGCATCCCACGCTCTTTACAGTTTGTAGCGCTTAGCTGTTGTAATTTTCGGACCCCGATCTGTTTGGTGTCATTTTCCAGTTCAGTGGAAAAATAGCTGATTTGTACACCCTTGGACAGCAAAGCTTGTAATTGCATTTATTACTCATGTAGTTGCATTTGTACCCCTAAATAAATGGCACATTGCACTGCACTCACCCAGAAAACCCAGCATCACTGTCATCTGCATTTTTTTTTAGTTAACTCTTTTCTGATGATTCTATGATAGGGACAGCCACAGTAGGCGGAGACAAACTGACAATTGGCACAAGTGAGATTCCTGTGATTGGGCTTCTGATTGGTGGAGGAGACCAGAGTTGTTTGATGGTTTTAGAACATGTGAAACACGAGACGCCAGTTGTGGTTATTAAAGGCAGTGGTGGGACAGCGAATCTGTTGGCATTTGCGTACGAAGAAATTAAAGAAAAGTAAGTATGTGTCATTTAGTTTTGTAGATTTAGGTGGGTGTTCTTTGTTTCTTCTTCTTGTCAGATCTATTGTTAATACTGTGTAAATATTAGGAAACACAGTCTCGTAAATACAGCTCCAGTGAAAGCAATAAAATGCACAAATAATAATATTTGTACAATTTGGTAAAAAACATAAAAATGCGTCTCACCGAACTTACCGTTTACCCCTCAGCCGCCGCCGTTAGCCGCCGCGCCGCATTTTTCTGATTCAGCCGAACAGCCGCCGGATATTTTTCGGCGGCCGCCTGGCTCGGTCGCCGAAAAATATACGGCTGGAGCCGCAAATTTTGAAGTTTTATTGCACCAAAATGCAAAAAAACAGTCATGAAGTTAGTTGTAACTTGTCTCTAACGTAACCTTCTCTCGCCTGCCTTATTTTTCACAGTTTTTAAAACCATATTCTCTTGCCAACAACTTATGCGTACCGTGTATTTGTATGGTCAATTAGTCATTAGCATGCAAGGTTCGAGTAATAATAGTCAAGACACTTGCTGTGGAAGGGTTACTTAAAAAAATGAGTGGTGATGTGACACTGCTTTTTAATTTCAGGGTTCTTCACGAATTTTTTTTCATTTGTGATGCATCTAGAAATCCATTAGGTCGATGTCCCACCTCTTCCAATTTGTCATTTTCTTGTGCAATGAGTTTCGTCGTTGATATCCTTGCTTCATTTCGATCGATTTAGCCAAAAATTAGCCGTCAGCCAGCCGAATTTTTAGTTAGCCGATAGTGGCCACAAAATGTGTGGCTAGCCGCAATTCAGCCGAAATTTCTGTTAAGCCGCCTGAGAATGATAAAATAATGCGGCTGAGGGGTATAACTTACCAAGAAGGTAGACTTACCTTCATCTCACCTTCTCGTCATCGTTTTAACTCCTGACGATGACACTCAGATCAGCGGCAAAATAATGAGAAAGGTATGTCCACCTTCTTTCAAAGCTGGGCGAGATTGATTTATATATATATTATGATGCAAATTCTTCCTTTTAGTTCCTTACGTCACTTACTTAAAAAAATTTAGGCCACAAAATTCTATAGAAGTTCTTTAGAAATTCTGTCGAGGTTTCTTTAGAAGTTCTGTGAAAGTTTCGTTTTCAATAGATATTTTACAGAAATCCTATAAATGTTTCTTTAGATATTCTATAGAAGTTTGTTGTTGTTTCTTTAGAAATCTCTTTAGAATTGCTTTAGAAATTCTTTAGAAAAATGGGCCAATTCCTGAAAGACAGTGGTGGCGCCACGGGGGGGGGGGGGGGGAGGGGGGAAGCCTTGCCCCCTCTGTCGGGGAACAGCCGGAAGACTGAGTCCAAACGACGACATAAAATTCGTAAAAATTTGAGAAGGAAAAGCTCAAAATAGAGTTTGCCGTTTTGCTTGAGTAGACCTCATCACCTCCATATTTAAGAGTTGTCGTGGTTAATACAGAAACGTTATGTACAAAACAAAAGTTGTTAAGGATTCTAGTTAAGTTTTCGTGATTTGAATTCGTGGTACCAATGAACTGAGCGAAAATCGTGTACAGTAAATGGCTAAACTGAAAATTGATTTGCTGCGTTAGACCGTCAACGCCATAATTTGACAGCCATCTTAGTTATGAGACACGTTTGGGATGCCAATGTCTTACCAGTTATTTCTGAAAGGAGAAGGCCCGATTTTAAAAGCCCAACGCACAACACGAATGACGGTCAACTGTGTGTTCTTGCTATGGTTAAATATTTTTCAAACCCGTTAGTTAACGTTAATTTAATAATATTTAAAAAAATTTATTTCATTAGTTAATTTAATTTGTAAATAAAATGCGTAAAAAACCAGAATTTTGGTCACAAAAATTAGGTTTTTACGACCTCTCATGCTAAAGAATGTTTACGAAAAACATCCGACATTTGCTTAACAACGTGCTGCAAACGTGTCTCGGAAAGCCCAAAATAGGCCCTCAAATAGCGTAAAATGCTTCAGCTTCCGGGGCTCTCCTCCCCGGACCCCGCTGGGGGAGCTTACAGCGATCCCCCACACCCCTTAGCTGGTTTCGTCGGGCCCCTGCTAAAGTAGTACAAATATAAACAAAAAATGTTCGTTTTCTTTGCCCCCCTGTCGGGGAATCATTGCTTCCCTATCTGGAATTGGCTGGCGCCACTACTGCTGAAAGAAATTCCATAGAGAATTCTAAAGAGATTTCAGTAGAGTTTCTAAAGAACTTCTAAAGAATTGTTTTTAAGGGGGCTCGCTTTTTGAGCCTATCACACTGTCTAATTCTGCGCAAGTTTGACGAGGCAACAGCCCAGACCCAAGTGGATAGGAGGACAGTTGAGCTTGACAGGAGACTTGAAAATTCTTCTTGCTAATAGATACGTTCTCTGGAGGTTAAATAATAATAACTAAGAACAAATTTATAACCTCCTGCTTTTACCATTGAAAATCCTGGTAATCGGCAACACATCACCTGCTTTAAACTGAGTAGTTTTTAAGTTCACCATTTTAAACTTACAACGTACAGTCAAAATTTAACCATATGCAGTAAAACGTCATGCCCAGCTTCTTGGAAAAATAATGCTACTGGAAAGAGCCTTTCAACAGTAGCGGATTCAGTGGTGGGTTGGGGTGCACTGCACCCCCACCTTCAATTTGGGATGTTGTGTCACCCCCCTCCCCCCCCCGGCCCCATGGCTCTACTGGAGGCTGGCTAGCGTCCCCCTGATAATGTGATGAACCCACCACGCCCACCAGTCTAGATCCGTCACTGCCTTTTTTTAATTAAAAGTTTTCTTTTAAATGGTGTCAACTGGAAATATTTAAAGCAGTGGCAATAGACGTCACAGTTGCTGCGGCACTGTCATCACGTGACCTTGGATACCTGGCTTGGCCCGTTGTAGTCGAGGGGGAAAAAAAAGATCACCCTGCCACCATTTTGTTATTTTCGTTTGCCGTGTGATCCATGTGATCCATGTTTTTTTCATCAAAATGGTTTACAATTGCAGGATTTGGGGTTGCAGATGAACGGGTTCAGATGGGTTCATCCTTTTTTCGATTTCCAGCAATTCAGCCATTCGTAAACGAGTTGGGCGAAGCTAAACCAGCCAAACGTCATCTGGTTGCTTCAAACGCCAGTGTTTACCTCCATTACAAGATGGCGGCGCGCGTTCGGTTGCTATTAGCAGCGGACAACGTTTGATGTTATTGACTTCGAGTGGTTCTGAAGTTATGAAAAGTTCAGCTGTGACCGGCACTTTTGTACTCTATGTGCTGCGTCTGTTGTTGAAAGTGCTACTGGTACAACACTGTTCTGAATTAACATGTGTTTGAGTGACTTTACATAGCTTTGCATTTAATGTACTGTACGAGGTGCGCACCGTCACACTTTCTCTGAGCATTCGCCTTGAACGTGTAAACTTTGTGCCTACAAATGTAATGTGAACTATGGCTTGTTCGCGGGACATTATAGTTGGTTCGTAGTTTGAGCTGTGTATTCGATTGTAGCATTTGATTTTTGTTACAGGGCGAGAGGAGACTGGGATCCTGACTACGTTGAAAATTTCATCAAATCTGAGCTTTCGAAGAAAATTACAGTTAATTTTCCAGAATACAGAGATAACAACTTGGCCCGTAATAAATTTCGGGATAGGATTTTAGAATGTGTTCGACATGCTCATAAGGTAAAATAATATTAAGCTGCCAAATACTTAGCAAGGATCATTTTGCTTGTTCTGTCGTTAGCCTAATTCTTACTTACTTGCTCACATTTTCCCGTAGGATGACCGAGTGTTATTGACTTTCCTCGATATTCACAATTATGAAGTGAATCTGTCTGAATTGAATCAACACCTGTTACGAGCATTATTTAAAGGTAAAATTGACATAATTTGTGCCATTTTGGCAGTTTTTAGTTGTGGGTATGCGCTTGAAGGTGTATTAAGGAAAATTGGAAATTAGCCAACAGCGAAAATCATAGACAAGAAATAACGTAGTTCAGTAAGCCACCTTTATGCACTTACGTTTCATCGGAGTGGCTGACCCGGATTCGAACCGGCTACCCAGTTCGCCCCCAGATCACTTGCATAGCGCCTTAATCGCTATGGCCACATCCTCCACTGGCATAAAGATAACTCACTGAACCCGTTATTAGGTCACAACCGTGACCAGGGCTCCATTTGTCCGAAATTCACTCGGCCGTTGACAATGGAGAAGGAAGACAAATCATACACTCACAAGGCTAATTTCCAATTTTCCTTAATATTATTTCCAGCGATTTATGTCTATTTATTTCTTGAAGGTGTATATGAAAAAGGTGCTAATCTGCGTAATGAGCCACTTCCCCGAAAAATCGGTGCTAGCGGGAGTAATTTTTTTTTTTTTTTGATTGGATGTCTTGTTGGGCACTTATTTCCAACCATGGATTTACCATGCAATTTACCACATATTTTTGGAAAAATAAACTGAATTCAGTTTTGGCACTCACCACAAACAAATGGTTGTGTAGTGGTAAAAATGGTGTTGTTACTCGTAAAACATTCACGACATTCGACTAAAAGAATTGTATCTTATTTCTGGGCTCACTTGTAGTATTCAACACAAACAATGCTTGTTTAGTGAAAAATGGTCTTTCTTTTCCCACTCACACAACATTAAGGACTGGTTTCGAACTGGAAATCTCCGAATTTGTGCCGTGCCAGTGTTTTTTTTTATTTCTTGTAAAGAAAAATCAATGCGAGCTTAGCTTGTGAACTTCTTTCATTTTTTAAAAATTTCTTAAATTTAAAATGGCTAATCAGCTTGAACAGAGTAGATGGAGAAATTTTGTTGTGTAAGTTGCATGAAGTTCAAGGAAGTTACTGGTTGTTAATTTTGTTTGAAAAAAAGGGTTGATTTTGTCATAGACACTAGTACCATAAACTAGTACCGTAAAAATCCATTATCATTAATTTATTATAAAAATAGCAATACTTATATCTGATCTGCAAAAAAGGATAATGGTACACTGAACTTCATTCTTCGTCCTAATATGTTCATCTGTAACTGCATGTCTCAAGTGTGACTGAATCTGGAGTATAGACGCTTGACTTTTTTTTTTATGGTGTACGTGTTTTGTATTCTTTTTAGCGACTGTACATGCTACTGAACAGAATACCTTCACACATTATTGGTATGAGCACCTCCAAAAGGATCTCTATCTTACATTAGATTGGAATATTCCACACATAGCTTTGTCAGAAGTTTTTGAAAAAAATGTAGCAACTACTTCCAAGTTCAAGGTAAGATTAGAAATTAATGTTTTTTAAATGTTTTTGCTTACTTACTTTTTTTTTCTTGCTTGCTTATCTTACTGCTTCAGTTTCTGTACATACAAATTGTGATCAAAAGCGAGTATAGAAGGGAGAGGCTAAACATATTACAGAGCGGAATCCGCTGTAAAATTATTGACTCGGTCACAGGGCTGGGCCAAGAAATTATTTAAGGGGGGTGCAGATAGTAATTTTACCCCCTCCCCGGTCCATGAAAAAGTACTATACAATTCTGGTACTAAATTTGTTGAGTTAAGTAACTAACTATTGGGCTTAAAAACACATTTTCAAATGAACATGTGAACAAGTAGAAAAGTGAACATTTTCAAGTGAAAAAAGGATAAAAAAAAGTGGATCAAGCTGTAAATTTATTATTACGAGCTATGAGTTGAACTGATTAAAAATATATCCTAGTTTTCATTTAAAAGAAACTTGAGTGCTTTGACGTAAGTAAATTGACTAAGTACCAAAGGAAAATGTATAAGAGGAATTACTTTAAGTGGGTAAATACCATAAATCCTCTATTCGTGACGTGGTCCTCAATAATAGCCAGTATGTAATTGTAGTCGGTTTTTTTCCCCAATTACGAATTAGTAGTAGCAGGGGTAGCATAAATATAAGAGGACGTGTATATAATGCGCTCCTGGTAGTAGCCGGTCTCACCTAGCCGGTGTCCAATTGTAGCTGGGTAAAAATGGCTGGATTTTTGAAAAATTCTATAAAAGCATGTCCGTCATATAAACAGATACCATATCCGAATCAGAGGAAATCATAACAACGTTTTTCATCGTTGCATTCATGTGATATGATTTGCCGTTTTTAATGTCAGACACGTGTTCTACATGTATTGATACCGTAAATCTCCAATGATTGAAATACTCTCATGCCTTTCAAGTAAAAGCCAGTTATTTTTTTTGTAAATGTGGTCAAATTCAAATTAAAGGGAAAGTGGGGGATGGATATTTACCATGAGGATTGCGTGGTTCATGCAGATATCTTGTGACAATGTCTGATTGGTTGGTACTAGTAATTTGGCTGTTAAAAATATATATATAAATTAGGCAAATTTTTGGATGGTGCTGTTTAAGGCTCGTCATGCTCAGATCAATCGTAATTTAAAAACAGAGAGGTGGGGGAATATTTTGTTTTTAGGCATTGATTTAAGTCATCTAGTAGTGGCAGTCGAGCCATACAAAAAGGAATCAATACAATGAAAATCATCCGAAAACAAAAGATATAAATTAAAAGAGAAAATGGGGGGGGGGGGGGGAGAGAATAAAGGTTTTAATAAGCAAGGTATAGGGCAGTGACACAACATAGTATTATTGTGTATAACTATGGTGGAGCCAGTTACTGGGTTAGATGCAAGGAGCACTGGAGGGCGAAAAGAAGGTTGTCTTAAGCCCGGTCTTCACGTGGCGTCTTAGTCGCCGGCGTCTTGCCTCGTTTGCCTTTAGGGCACCGAATTCGTGTAGTCGTCCCCAAGACGCCACGTGTACACCAGGTCAGCAACATAGACGCCGAGATCGGCGTCTTGAACCAACTGGATGCATAAAGACGCTGTGCTCGGCGACACAATCCTGCCTTCGGGCAGTAGATGGGGACCAGTTAACCAATAGGAACGTAGATTTTTATCAGATAACGAAAACCCCGCCAAATTCAAGTTGTTGTCATGACAACCAGTTGACACGCCGGCGATAAGGAGTAGTAGTGACGCTGTGTGTACACGGTAAATCGCCCGACTCTTTTCGAGGTTTTCATACCTCCCCCCAGCAAAAGAGGGAAGACGCCGGCGACTAAGACGCCACGTGAAGAACGGGCTTTACTGAAGACAATGTTATTAGACTGGATTTCTTAAGCCTATAACGCGCGATTTTTGTTCTTGGAGAAAACAACGTTCTTTTAAGCCTAAGAAATCCGCTCTCCAAGCACTGTCTTGACTGGAAGTGCCGTTGTTTTCCGTTATATTTTAATCTAGTGCACCTTGTAGCTATGCCCCCCCCCCCCCCAATGGTGTCTCGTAGCCAATATGACGTCACTTGATAGCATTATAGCATTATAGCTTGCTATTGTCATGTTACACAACCACGCCGATCTAGTAAAATACTATACTGGGAAGCATGAAATGTAAACGGCATTTGACCGAATACCCTCCTCCCCAATTGTTACCCGTTCCTGAAATCCGTGGCCCCACAATTCCCCCATTGTGTGGCTGCGTCCTTTATGACACTGCTTCGCTGGTGTTGGAGCTAAGCAGCCTCTTGTAGCAGGCATTGCCTGCAGCACATATGATATCAGTCTCTTCATTGGTTGTCTTAATGGTGGGTGTGATTTGTCCACTGTCCATCTCATCCTTGTCGCAGGCCGCCTAAGATTCGACCTAAGTGTATTATATGCCGTATATATATACAATAATAGTTCAACAGTCTACAATGATAGTCCATGTTAAGATGCCCTACTTTACAACCAACATTTAAGGTTTTTTCGAGTTGTTATAGCTGGTGACAGTCAACATTTACAAAAAGCAATTTATGTATCAGTTTTTGCAAATAAAATTCTTTACTTTTAGTTCCGAATAATGAGTTGTTCCACTTTGCAACAAACTGATTTAAATTTTTCCTCCGTTTTAATTTAACTTCAAATTTACGTTAATCATTGCTAGAAATAATTTTTTGTAACAATACGACAGTCTCTAAATTTTGAAATTTCATCTTCAAGATACAAGTTTTCAGTACTCGATTTGTAATTTTCCACTTTAAACAAAATTTTTGCAAATTTTACAACATTTGGGCAGGATCCAAGGAGTTGCAAAGCCATATAATTCAATACCATACTTTGCCCCGAGCAAAGCGAGCAACAGCAGCAGCAACAGCCCAGTGGTCAGCATCGTCGTTGCCAAACCACGTGAATGCCAGATCGAATCCCGCGACCACCTACTAAAAAAATCCATCCAGTTGGACACGGGCTATAAAGGGTTAAATACAAGGAAGAAACTTATGAATTCAGTGCAAGTGCCGTGTCAATGCATGGTTGACTTCACTAAAAGAACAAATGAGAAAGGAGAGAGGGCACTACATGAGCCCTAGACAAAATTCTATAATTTTAAAAATGTTGACTCCGTTAACTCGGTAATTTACATTATTACTTTAGCCTGCCGATTAAAAAAAGGAAACGTCTTAACGTCGCCAAACAGTTGCGTTACTTAAAGTGTGCGCGGCCTATATTGCGTTCGCCGCAGAACAAACACAGATAATCGATTGTACGTTTTTGGCAGCAGAGTGCATTGTTGATATCCAAGATGGTTGCAAAAACAATGGCGGCCGTCGATTAAAGCCACCCCCTCCAGGAAGACGTAGCCGATCGTAAAATACTTACAGGACTCAAGATACGCCGCACGCACAATAATGCTATAGTTTCTTGGCTTTTCTTTTGCAGGTTGATAAAAGGATATTTGAAACTGCCTTGCTACGAGCAGATAGAGAACTGTTCGTAGAACTTTTCCTAGATCAAGGATTTCAAGTTCACAAATTTTTGAGTGACGCACGCCTTCGGAGATTATTTGAGAAAGCCGAAAATCCAGAGTTCTTCAGGACAGTGTGCTTAGAAGGTGCATTAGGATACAGTTTTGTAAGTAAAATGAATTTTTATATTTTATTAATGGTACTTAACAGCTTTAGTATACGTTTGACGTCTTCTTTTATGTGACTTCTTTTTTGACTTTCTTTCTTTATCCTATCCCTTCTTGTTAAAATCAGTAATTGGCTGAAATAATTCATTTTATTAATTTTACGTCTTAATTAATTTCCACGCGCACAGAATAAATAATAGGGCCGTGAAAAAAATTCTTTGATTCTCGGACAAATGCGGGTTCTGAAAAATGTGTGCCCTTTTTATTTTCCCATTAGTATTGGAAAATATTGTTTTTTTTTCCGACAACTTAACCAAAAATTAACTGATTTTTCACATTCGAATACATCCTTTTATTAGTGTTTTTAAGATTTTTCTAATGGTTCTAATCAAGTTGAGAGTTATGTCGTAAAAGCCTATTAGCTATGAAGAAGCAACGATGTTTTTATTTTCCACGTTTATAAACTAATTTTTGGTCGCTGAATCTAATGTTGAAAACCATTTGTCGCTATCTGGTACCATTCCGGAGTTGAAAAAGGCGACAGACAGACAGGTGGACAAACAAAGTCATTGATACAGTATTCCCAGCCGTTTCGGTTGTACGGAAGACTAAAAAAGTCACGTAGGACCAAGAAATTTACTAACAGAATAACAAAACTGAAAACATTTTGCAGTCAGTCTTAAATTAAGGTGGTAAAGCCAAGTTTGCTTAGCTTTCATTTTTTACAAAAAAAAACAAAAAAACGAAAATACAATCTGATATCAGTATCGGACTCCCAGTATTTTACCATTACCGATATCATTGGCAAGTGGTAATGGCGTTGCCCTGGTAACTAGGGATCCAGTTCTGTCGACCGCCTGGTACTCATATCATTTGGTATTTTGTTATACCTAACTTCGCAAGTTAAGCAGACTTCTCAAATTGCAATTTCTCGTTTTGTCTGTTTTGGCCTGTAAACCAAGACATTTTCTTTCGTGGTCCAAAATCTCTTTCTGCCAAAACAAATTATGAGTAATGGCTTGACGGAATTCCTTGGTGGAATTTTGAATGGTATCCAAAACTTACGCATTCCTCATGATAACCTATGCTCTAATGTTTTTCTTTCAGTCATTGAAAATCTGCAAAGACTTCATTCAGAATGATTTTAATTGGTTAATTAAACATTTAACTAAGTTACGCAACTTGGTTGATGCTCAGGAACTAGCCAACAATGCCATGGGAATGTACAGCGTGGACCCACCAGTCGCAGAACGAAAAGTAAGAACTTTGACCAGTTAGCTTCTTCACAGCTTACAATTAACATGCTTCATCTTTCACCTGAAATTGTTCACCTCGGAACTCATGCCCAGGGTGGCATGCCAGGCTATTTCTATAAAATATTTCACACTTAAGAGTTGTGAACGATGCGTTACCGTCAGGGCAGTGCTCAGTGAATCGCACCGTACAACACTGTAGTCGGTAGGTTGGTAAACCATATTTTAGCCCGCAAGATGGTCTGAAGTGAGTCAATATAACATAAGAGCTGGAATGAACTACAACGTAATATATTTGGCGCCCAAACAGGGATTCGAACCCTGGACCCTTGTTTGGGTGCCAAATTCACGTTGGTGTTTCTATTCCAGCTGTTACATTATATTGACCCACTCCAATATAATGGCCGCATCATGTGGGGGCCCCTAAATTATTTACAGCAGCCTCTTGGGGCTCTTCAGTGCTTTAACAGAATGAAATGTCAAGTGGGTCCCCTATATTATTAACACAACCTTTGGAGCCTTTCATGCTTGAAGGCAGAGTAATGTTAAGTGTGGTCTCTAAGTTGTTCAAACAACATTACAGCAGTCACTTGGGACCCTTCAGTACTTGAATGCAAAGAAATGTCAAGTGGGGCCCCAAAATTATAAATACAGCTTTACAGCAGCCATTTGGAGCCTTTAGTACTTGAAGGCAGAGTAATGTTATGTGGGGTCTCTAAATTGTTCGAACAAAATTGCAGTAATCTCTTGTGGCCCTTCAGTACTTGAACGCAAAGAAACGTCAAGTAGGACCCCAAAATTATTAACACATTCTTTTAGGAGCCACTTAGGACCATCAGTTCTTAAAGGCACAGTAATGTAATTGCGATACCTGAATTATTCAGAAAACCTTACAGCAGTCAATTGGGACTCGATTACTTGAAGAGAAAGACGCGTCACGTGGGGCCACTAAATTATTCACAATACCTTATATCAGCCAATTAGGGCCCTGAAAAATTCGAGAGTCCTTTAGTAAATTAATTGCCTCCAGCTAACTTTTTGGCCGTTGATAGCTACCTGAATATGAATAATATTTTATCGCATCCCCTTACTGCTTCCTTCTACGTAATAACCTTTCCCAACAATTCTATAATTGTGGGTCCTAACCCTCTCTTTTTATTGCGTTACTTAAAATTTTGTCTTTTATTGTTACGCAGAAACCAACCGCTAACATAACGAGAATAAATAGAATTCCAGGCTAGTCCACTAACCCCCCCCCCCCCCCCCCACCGCACAAGAAGTACTTTCATCATAATCCAGTGTGTTCGCGTCATTTGTCAAAATTCGAATTCTGTTCAACCAACTTCTGTTCCAATTGTTCCACTACTCTTATTCGAATTCCATCCCCAAAAAAAATGAAATATTTTCCTCACAAAAACAATTAGTATTCACGTTGTTCCGTCTTTTTGATACAAAACCGAATTTTTCTTCCCAGTTTCGTTCGAACTTGTTCTCGTGTCTGGCACAAACCTATAGCAGAATAATTCTAATAGCGGAGTCTGCGTGGAAAAATATTCCTGCCGGAGCTAAGATTTTTTGGGGGGGTGGGGGGGGGGAGAGTTGGGTGAGTACATGATATTGTAATATGGATGAAGAAGGTGTCTCACTGGATAACATTTAAGCCAAAAATGGTAAACAATTTTAACTTTTTGAGCCGCAATGTTACATCGTGTCCTATCCCAGTCATCCCAAAAATATGATCATCTCTGAGACTTTCCCAATGAGGCCTTGCTCTGCCAGTAACGTTAATCATATCAAAAACCAAAACTAGTAAAAAGAGCCGCCAAGTTCCGAATGGTTCGGCTCTTCAAAAGAGTGATATCAACACACCAAAACATTCGCCAACTTAATCGCACCGCTTAATAGTTCGAAGGTTAAATGAAAACTAGAACATTGCTACTTTCGGTAGCAATGTTCAAGTTTTTATTTAACGTCCGAAGTATTATTCGGTGCGATTAAGTTGGGGAATGTTGTGGTATGTTGATATCACTCCTTTGAAGGGCCGAACCATTCGGAACTTGGCGGCCCCTTTTACCAGTTTTGGTTTTTGCTATGATATCAATCCTTTTTTTTAAATTGTGTATTTACCCAACTCCACTACGGTGAAGATGTGTAATAAAGTGCCACGTCAACAAGAAATTGGTTTTCTACAACTTGCTACAACAATTTTTGGTTTTAATTTTGTGGTAATTTGTTTTATTTAGTTAGTTTTGGTGTGTTGATATCACTCCTATGAAGGGCCGAACCACTCACAACTTTGTGGCCTCTTCACCATTTTTTGGCTTTGTTTACTATGCTTTGTTTTTCCAGTTGATTTATTTTTCGTGAATTGGACGTGAATACAATTTCTTCGCAACGTTGTTTAGATTTATCGTGCTACACTAATATGTATCTAGGCACGCACGTCAGTATACACGTTGTCATTGTCCGAACTTTGGCCGTCCAATGAGAGACGATGCCGACAATACTAACAATGGTTATAACAATATTTTCGTACTTACGCGCCCTCCCACGCCATCTCCGTTACACTCCCAGGCTCCAAACCATAAAAGGTACGCAGTTCTTACTGTGCTGCACTCATTCGTCCAATTTCATAGCTGGAAGCCTTCCCATTATCTCGGTATCGATGAATAATCACCCTATGGGATTTAACATGGGGATGAGCGGACTAGCTAGCAGTAACACATTTTCAACGTTATTGAGGGTCAGATTTTGCATTGAAAGCAGATTAGCTGGCATTCCTACACGAGTTAATTTTTGTCGGGTGGATCACTGCTCTTGACTACAAGTAATAGTTATTGGTTAAAAATCGATAACCGATCGATTTAAACAATAAATTATTTAAATCACGGTTGGGACATCAAGCTAATTCTTATTTAATTAAAACGTTTTGTGTTTGTGAAAATTGCTTCAAGAAATACGGTAATACCTTATGTCAAATCAGTGAAGGTCATTCCATTTTAATTTGTGGAGGGGGAGTGGGTGTTGGACGATTCCTTTGGCAGGTAGGCAGACTGTAGGCTACGCTCAAGTTTCTGGAAGGTAGGTGGTAGTTAGACGACGCGTCGTTTCGCAAAGGTTTGGCTTGTACGCTAGCTCGCTCGCTCTGTTCGGAAAGAATAAACTTCGATATGTGATGAAGCAGGGATAGAAGGACATTGTGCCGACATTCTCGCAAGGTAAGTAATTCTTTTTGTTCGTTTGTAGTTTGAGAACTGTTTCAAATCACCAGTAATACCCTAATAGGTGAATCGGTAGGAATGAAGGTCATTCCATTTTAGGTTGTGGAGGGGGGGGGGAGAGAAGAGTTAGACGGAGGGAATAAACTTGGCATTGGCCAGCCAGACATGTGAGTGTTAGCAGGTAAAGGATTTCATTTGGGATATCCCGGCAAGTTAAGTAATTCCTTTTGTACGTTTTCATAGCGTTACGGTTTTAACGCTGTATAATTTTGGTTGTGGTGTGTGCGTTCCCGTCGCGTGATCCGGAAGTGTCAAAAGTGTTGAGTTATCGGCAAAAGTGTGGATTATCGGTAAAAGTGTGGGGTAACTTGATAACCCACACTTTTTGCGATGACGCACACTTCCGCTCACGGTTAACGGGATTTAACCTACGGAAATTTAGCGTGGCGTTGAGTTAGCGTGACGTCACAGCCGTGGTTTAACACAATTTAAGCTTTTGTACCGCATTATTATTTTTCCCCAAGTACCAGAAATGTGCCCAACTATGCTTCAAGATATAAGACACTGACGCAATGGCGTCGCGCTACAATGGTTTACAACAGCGAATTGAATTGAATGTTTGTTGTGATGTTTGTTGCCTGACTTGGCGCGACACACTAGCGTGTGTCTAGATATACCGAACAAACTAAGAACGTGAAATCCTGTTTTAACTCGACGATTTCGAGTTTTGCCCAAAAACGATCTCACAAGATGCTCTCATGCACATGTCGATAACGGCATATGTAACATCTTAGGAATTTCCTAGCAAAATTGCCCGTATTCGTTCCAAGCCAACCTTAGCATTTGAAAAAGGTCATTAATTCGAATTAATGCTAAGTTTATCACTTAATTTATTTGATATAGCGGATTTAAAAGATCTAACTTGCAACACATCATTTTTGTGGGTTTTGAAGGATCGTCCGAAGGGTCGTTCGAATAGTTGTCCAGATGTAATTTCCATTTTGCTTTCCATCAAGTTTTTTAATCTTTCCATTGCTATGTCCATCTCTACGTAGAAAAATCCCCGTGTCTTCCTTTTGCTCTGGTTTATATGCATGAATGGTCTTGTATTCTTTGCCCACATTTTGGTCAAATTTCACGAATTATTAAATAACTAAATAAATGAATTAGTTACCACCCTACGAAAAAATTATTTTTATTTGTTAAATTTCTTTTGCGTTGACCTTATTCCCATAGTCGAAATTTACACTTATTTTGCCAACTTTTGGCTAATAGTCTAGCATCGTTTTAATTAGCTCGAAAAAGTGTTTATAAATAAATAAATAAAAATTTCTAGCCCCAACGTAAACCAATCCGCGGTTATTGAAAAAAAAATTGAAAAATTCAACGCACGTAAATATTATATAAAAAAAATTTCAAGTTTAAATCTGTGTCCTCGCAATTACAGCTTACTTGCCATGCTTAGGTGTTCGCAGTACAGTATAGTGCAGGGTTAACTTCATTGTGTTTCGTCGTTTAAATTATGGTTGCGTCACTATTCACACTCTACGATTCTCCCAAACATGATGTGCAGAAACGTGCAGCAAATATGCAGAAAGAAATTCAAAAAGGCATAAAAACTCATAACCACAAAGGTACCAGTCATCGCCGATCAATTTAACTTAAAGAGACATTCCTCCTAGCGCCATTTTTCTCGATCCTCCACATCAAGTATGGCCTCAAAGTTTTATTTGCTTACCGTTAGTCAATCCCTTGCTAAAAATCCGTTTTAAAATGTGGTGTCTAGGAGATTTTCTGTTGAATATTGGGAACTATATTTACTGCATCCTTTGCACGCTTACAATAACTTTGACGTTCATCTGTGTGTGTGCATGTACTAATTTGTTAATAATTACCATGAGATCAAAAATCTAAAGGACTAACGCGGTAAAAATTAAAATTATTTATGCCAATAGATCACTGAAGAAAAAGTAGTAAGACACTAGCCTAAAAAATTATAAAGTGAGATGTTAAAATGAGAAAACCATTCCGGTTTGCGCCGACTCAATTTTAGCATTCGTGCTATTTCGTCTACTATACAATCCAATGCCAACTGTGGAATGCAGTTACCTTAGTTGGCCTTGTATTACTATGCAGTTTCGCGAAACGGTGCGATAGTAGCATGCGTATGTGGCGATCGACGCGTGGCTGTCATAAGGCAAGCGGAGTGTACTTTAAGGTCTGCCTAGATTAATTTGATCGCTAGTATATATTTTTGGTATATACCGCTTCTCTCCCCCCCCCCCCCCCCCAAAAAAAAATGAAGTTGTTTTTTGTTTATTAACGAAGCCTGAGCTGCATGAACTTCCGTCGAAAGCAATCTCGCCAAAATATAGATCACTTGTGTCGTGGCGCCATCTGTTACTCACAAAAGTACGGAGTGCCTGCGGAGTACGTCAGGTGGCGGGATCCTGGGGTGTCTTGGAGGAATAACCTTTGTGGCCGAAACCAAAACCGAAGCCGTAAATTTGCCGGTTACGATTCCAAAACTGAAACGCGGTCGGCCGCTATCCGCGACGATTGCTTCTGATTTTTTTAATAAAAGGTCGTTGTTGGAAGATGACTACGTATTTAATTATGTTAAGTACTGTGCTTACGATAATCAATAGGGTAAGTATTATATTGAAAGCCTGAGGTTGACTGTTTTGGTTGACTGTTCATTGTGGCTGTTAAAAATAGTACAAAAAAAAAAA
>JAHWFP010241169.1:14162-33360 GCA_023313725.1 Lithobius niger
TCCGCGTAGGACGGGAAGAAGTAAGACGGTATATCTAGTTAACTTTCTAATCTATGACGTAACCAATATAGATCAGTGGTAGTACGGAAGTGACGGGAGAGACGCTGTAGTGTTAATGAAGCCAGGAGCTACTCGTAGCAACTTGACGTTACCGTGGTAACATGATTTTAGGCCTAATTTTCATTTTTTAGGCCTAATTTTTTTAACTAGTTTTTATTTCGTAAGTAGCAGATAGGCCTAATGGAGAATCTGGTTCGATGGTAAGCCGATTCATTCATGCAACAATGCGACGAGACTATTTTGAACGAAGCTAAAATACTTTTGTTTTTTCGGCTGCAGTGCTAGGCTTAGGATTTCAGTTCGACGATCAAATGTTATTATTTAATTTATTTACGTCGAAGAAGCTATAAGGAAGTAATGATGTTTTAATTTACCATGTTGTTTAAATAACTTTTGACACTGAATCTAACGTTGTAAACAGTGGTCGTCAATTTCTGGTACAGTTGCGAAGTTGAAAATGGCGACGGACGGACGGAGAAAGTCGTTGCAATAGTCTTCTCAGCCGGTACGGCTGTACAAAAGACTTGGAAGAGTAGAGTGACATATTTGTGCTGACTTCTTGAGCTTTCAGAACAAAGAGGTCACTCTCCTCTTCCTCTTTTTTAAATTTTTAAATTTTGCTTTTTAAAATTTGTTCGAATTGTTGTATGGACTTTTGCTTGCATTCGGCTGTCTGTTATGCAATTTTAAGTGCATTGTGTTTTTTATTCCCTTGATAATGAGCTGGAATCATCTCGAAACGTCGGATTGTGTTAAGGCATAAACATTGTGCAATTTGGGCTTCTATTTTTCAACATACTTCGTTCCAGTGCTTACATTTTCCTAAACTAACAGTAACGGGAAAGTCACAATAACACGGCGCCTTCAAATACAACAAGTAACATGGCTGAATGTTACTTTAACGCCTTTGCACAAACGCGGTATAAAACCTTTCTCATTTATCAAGCTAATAACAGTCCTGGAAACGTCAAGCTTCACTCGAAAGTTCGTGATTAAGTATTTTTCTGTGAAGCGGACGTGAATCGATATGCGTGGCTTTTATTGCGGCAAAAGTAGGTCACAACTTTCATTTGCAAGTGGGCGGGATGTAGGGGGGGGGGGGGGGTAATATTCCATCTACATCGCTGCGTAATTCGAGAATTAAAAGTCAGTGATAGAACAATGATGGAACAAATCTGTATCAAATCTGCAGAGACGTTATATCTGGTCACTGAACACAATAACCAACCAATAGGTAGAGTTTCAAGCCTATAGCAACGACTTTGTCCGTCCGTTGCCTTTCAGTGCTATCAAGTGAACTTTAAAAAAAAACGGTAAATTAAACCATCGTTGCGTCCTTTTAGCTAAAGACGTGTTCGACGTAACTCAATGAAATAATAACATTTGATCGTCGCATTTAACCAATACAGGAAGACACGCAACCGTAAAAAACAAAAGAATTTCATTGACGACACACATTAGCGTCATTAAAAAAAATAACTGTTGCCACCGTGTTGCGTAACTGAATAGGCCTACTCTCGAACCCAATTCTCCGTTAGCAACTACTTAACGAAATTAAAACCGCTAAAAAAAAGTAGGCCTAAAAGCTGACAATTACGCCTAAAAATCTAAAACTAGGTCTAAAAGTTAACACATTTTTAACCGGCAATTGTGCGCATCAACATTTTCGTTGAAAAAGTGGCGGAAATGTACATAAGATCGGTTGCGATTTGTAAACTGGGCGTGGCTCGCGAGCAGCGTGATTGTAGCGTACATTTTCCCGGAGTCGGTGTGCCTTGTGGCTATCTACAGACCGCATCAAGGCTTGTCTGTGCGCGATCATGGTCTTGCGATTTGATGACAATTTTATTTTTTTATTTTTATTACAGGCATTCTCCATCAATACAAAATTAGGGGGAATCGAAGACAAATAAAAAATATTTTGGGTGGGGGGGGTTATAAGATGAACTTCAGGTTGGATTCCCAAAAAAGAAAATACTTTTTTTTTAGCGAATCTCATTTTAGCCTCGGTTATTATTCCACTCCTGTCGTAATTTCCGACTCGGGCCCTTTCAGCAGTGGCGTAAATAAGGATGGTGGGATAAAAGGGCTCCCCCGATCCCCACCCCAATATATCGAGCCGTGGGGCATAAAATCTTTGGAAAAATGTATGTATTTACTATTTTCTTTAAAACATTCGCCACTGCCTTTTGGGTATTTCTTCTCCCCAGACTCTCCCCCCCCCCTTGTATTTTGGGTTAGACGGTAATAAATTTAAAAAAAAACGTAGGTTTTAAGTTTTAATTCATTGTGGAGCTAAAAAAAGCTAAGGAAGGAAGTGTGTTTTACTTTGAATGTTGTAAAAATTTATTTGTGAAACGGTACAAATTTCAGATCTTTTCATTTTTGGTGGTTGTGAAAACAACCGTTTGTTTAGCTCTGAAAAGAGCGGTTTGTTCACAGCCAAGCTAAGGGGTTGCAGAAAGTGGGGGGATAAATCCAGTTCGGAAAAGAAGCATGCCATCTTTAACAAAACCATCCTGTCTGCCGGTGTGTTTGTAGCAAAATGAGTCTTCGGCCGTTTCCGATCGGAATAAGGCGACCATTCAAGCAGTCATTTGCGCTGTCAGCTGTGAGTCCGGTGCGCCTTTTCTTTAGCTGCCATTGGCGTTCGCGCCCGTGATGCTTATTAATCCAAGTTTCATCCAAATAAATAAATACTGTAAATGAGACCAAGTGTACCAAAATCCATATACACTTGATGAGACGGATTACTTCTTAAATGTCGTACCTGACGTAAAAATCGGCGACGCTGGGCATCAATTTCTGGACGCTTTTATGTAAAATTTCTGTTGTTGCATTTTCCGTATTTCATCCCAAGTTGCCTTTTCATGCCATCTTTAAACCCACACATTTGAGAGTTTAGGTCTTCGATTTGAACTTGGCCAAAACATTTTCAAGATTTGGGTAATTACCTTCGAATTTCAATTATTCGGCTGCTCGAGCGGCTGACAGTTGAAAGTCGTCCAAGCTTGTTACCGTCCGTTGGCGCCTTTGGCCGTTATTTCGCTGCCGTTATGGACCGCGGAACTGTAGCCTCTGCTGCGGCTGGAGTGACACTTGTTTCAGCGGGTAGTTGCGCGCCTTCGTTAACTATTTGTTTAACATAACTGAAAGAAACCTTTGTTGCATCCGAAGATTCTTGGGAAACGGCGTTCTTGCTCTTTGTTGGTTCCTTGCTTCGCAGATAACAATAGACATTCCAAATAATTTCCCTAGTTGGCTGTGAATCATTTTACCTCTTTTCCCGATTGAAGACGCGTTAATAGACGCCATTTTGTGACTGCTGTCTTGGCGGGGTTTTTTTTACCCATGATGCTAGTCGTGGTGTTGTACTGGAGTGGACAATCGATATTTTTTTTAAGCCACGCCCAGTTTACAAATCGCGTACGGATTATAATTTTCAGACAAAACGTGAAAAAAAAAACACAAATAAAAAACGTAAAAAACTAACAGCGCAGTGACACGACGTAGTATTATTGTGTATAACTGTATGGTGGAGCCAGTAACTGGGTTAGCTGCAAGGAGCACTGGAGGGAGAAAGGAAGATCGTCTTATTGAAGCCAATGCTATTAGACTGGATTTCTTAAGCCTATAACGGGCGATTTTTGTTGTTGGAGAAAACAACGTTCTTTTAAGCCAAAGAAATCCGCTCTCAAAGCACTCTATTGACTAGAAGTGCCGTTTTTTCCGTTACATTTTAAAGGGATATACCTCCCAGCGCCATTTTTCTCGATCCTCCACATCAAGTACGGTCCAAAGGTCTATTTCCTTACCGTTAGTCTTTCCCTTGCTAAAAATCCTTTTTAAAATGTGGCGTCCAGGAGATTTACTGTTGAATATAATAGAACTTTATTTACTAACGACCCGTCACTAAATCATGCATTGCGCGCGTACAATAATCATCACGTTTCATCTCTGTGTGTACATCTACTAATTTTCTAATAATTACCATGAGATGTAAAATCTAATTGACTAATGCGGTAAAAATTAAAATTAATTATTCCAATAGATCGCCGAAGCTAAATTATAAGACACTGGTCTAGAAAATTATAAATTGTGATTTTAAAATACGAGAATCATTCCGGTTTTTGACGACACAATCAATGGATTCACGCTGGCTGGACTATTAGGCGCAATGCCAATTGAGACAGTAGCTATGTTTTTCACTGCGAGGAACGAAGCTACCGCCTCAGTTGACCTTAGCTGTGGTAAATACGCTGATGTGATCGTCGCGTGGGTGTTGTGAGGCAGGCGGAATGTTATGACGCAAGGGGTATGTTGCTTTAATCTAGTGCACCTTGTAGCTATTACCTCCAAATGATGTCTCGTAGCCAATATGACGTCACTTGACGCTGCTCTACCAATAATTCCCATCAATGCTGAAAAATTTCATCATAGCTGAAAGAAGTAACACTGTGCTTGTACATGTCGTTTTTTATGTCAAGTGATTTGGTTGTACTTGGAATGGGGAGACTTTGGACTGCAGGTTGACTTCGGGCAAAAAACGGAAAATTCTTTCACCTTTTCCCATCAGCCACAAATGAGGTATTTCGAAAAGGTGAAAAGTGTCAGAGGATTAAACTCTATCTTGGTTTGATAGCTAGACGAGTGATTTGCCGTCAGAAATTACACCTTATTTTTTAAAGTGAGTTAGAGGGGTGCCAAATTATGCCTCCAAAAGTGTATGTACAGCTTCTGCTTGCAGGGGCGTTACTATGCTGGGCACTACCAGGGGCAGCAGTAATATAAGAGACGTATATAGAAAGGACGTGTATAGAATCAATTCGCTCCTGGCACTACTAAATCATGCGTAATACCAGTCAAGGCCAGAGTGTTCACATGAAAATTTATATTCCGAAAACCAACGTATTAGGTTTGGACAGAAATGGCTTGACCAGTGTAACCCCAAGGTCAGAGTACGAAAACGGACCGAATTAATTTTGGACATATCTTGGAGTAAATCTGGACATTCTAAAACCTCATCTTAATAGACTGCACTGTATAGCTTTTTTGGTTTCTTTTAGGTTTTTCTTTTCAATATACATGCAAAAAATTCAGATAGGGGCACGCTCCTAACTTGTTTTTACCAGTATATGTGATTTTTTTAAATGTGTTTTTGAAAGAAATTTGTAATTATTAAAGGTACATTCCTCCCGGTTGGCTTTCCTACATGGCTCAGGTTTGCAACATTAGTTCAGACGTGTGTAAATGTTGCAATGAGACATTCATTTTCCTACTTTTTTTCCCTGTTGCAAGCTATTTCTAGCGCAGGATGCTCGAAATTGGCGAGAAGGTATGTCCTTTAAAGTAATGAATGTTGTTATTTATTTTTACTTTTTTTTAATCCTGTGTGTCCAGTATCACTCAGGCTTGCTAGGAATTGAAGATAAGTGCAAATAACACGTTAAAATAAGGAATTACTGACTGTTTACAAAGGGGAATCCATTCTTGTATTTTGAAGTATTTTTAATTTTAATATTAAAGAGCAAAAATCGCAGAAACCCTTTACCTAGATATATTGATTTAGAACTTAAATCAACAAATATAACATAGCGCGTCGCAAGGAAGGAGAAAAAACATGGCGAGGATACGTTCTTGCCTTCCTACGTATCTGCCAATTGTTCCTCGTGCCACTTCGCTTGTGACCATGGAACTGCTGTGTCTCAGTGTGACTTCATGTCGTCGTCTATTTGCCGTTTTTCTTCTGTACAGCCGAAACTGCTGAGAAGAATATAGAGCAGTGACATTTGCCGCCATATTGGCACCAGTATGGGTTTTGGAGGGCATAACTACAAGGTGCACTAAATAAAATGGAACGGAAAAAATAAAGGAAGAGCGGATTTCTTAAGCTTAAAATAACGTTGTTTTCTCCAACAACAAAAATCGCGCGTTTTAGGTCTAAGAAATCACTCTTCACAGCATCGGCTTCAGTATGAAGCCTTTCTGTTTCTCTCTCCAGTGTCCCTTGCAGCTAACCCATTTAGGCTCCAGCATAGAGTTATACACAATAATACTACGTTGGGGCAGTGACACGACGTAGTATTATTGTGTATAACTTTATGGTGGAGCCAGTAACTGGCTTAGCTGCAAGGAGCACTGGAGGGAGAAAATAAGATCGTCTTATTGAAGCCAATGCTATTAGACTGGATTTCTTAAGCCTATAACGCGCAATTTTTGTTGTTGGGGAAAACAACGTTCTTTTAAGCCTAAGAAACCGTTCTCAAAGTATTGTCTTGACTAGAAGTGCCGTTGTTTTCCGTTACATTTTAATCTAGTGCACCTTGTAGCTATTACCTCCAAATGGTGTCTCGTAGCCAATATGACGTCACTTGACGCTGCTCTATTGCTACGATTTTGTCTGTCCGACCGCTTATTCAACTTCAGAACAGAACATAGACACAAACAGTTTTCACCGTTAGATCCAGCGACAAAAATTAGGTTAAAAACACGGCAAATTAAAACATCGCTGCTTCCTTATAGCTAATACGCTCTCTTGACATAACTCAATGACATAATGACATTTGATCGTCGCATTTAAACACTACAGGAAGACACGCAACCGTAAAACCAAAAGAATTTCGGTAACGACACATATTAGGTTCATTTAAAATAGTCTCGAAACTGTGTTGCGTGGATGAATACGTAAATTCTCCGTTAGCTGCTAATTACGAAATTAAAACGGCAGGTAAACATATTAGGCCTAAAAGCTGAAAATTAGGCCTTAAATGGTATTGACACGGCACGGCAATGTCAAGTCTCATCAAAATGTTATATAAATGAATAAGCCTACACTCAATCTAATTCTCCGTTAGCTGGTATCAGCGAAATTAAAACGGACTGTGAAAATTAGGCCTAAACCCTGACAATTACTCTTAAAATCTAAACCTTAGCCTAAAAGCTAACACAACCAGCAATTGAGATGGTTACTATTTTTAGATTATATAATAGAGAGCATTGTTGCATTGCGTGTAGAGGTGTGCGCCTCAACATTTTCGGAAGTGGCGAAGTGTGCAGTAGACTGGTTGCGACTAGGTAGTCGCTGCAGCCGTTGTTGTTTTTTATTTATTCATATTTGCTTTTAACTTCCCTGTCTTGCATGCGTGTTTAGTTCTAATTTTCAAGCGGATTTTGGCTATTTGCTTTTGCTTTTTGCTAGAACCTTGTGATTTGATTGCCTGTTTTAACCCTGCTTGCATATTTATGCTAATTCACGCCACTTAAGGACGCCAGTTCTGAAGTGGTGAGAGGGAGGGCGTGGTCGTGTTTTTGGACTGGTTTGTATCTCCCTACCAATCTTCAGGCAGAATTATTGTGGGCTTCGCTGCACGACTTCTTGATTGCGTACTGTTACGATTGCTTGCGGCCCCCGACTTCAAATTGGTCGCCATTTTCCAGTGAAGAAGCACTTCCCGAACTGAACTCCGATATTCACTTCACTCGTCAAGAAATATGAAGAATGTGAGTATAGCTTTCCGTTCAATTGTCAACAGCGACCAAAATTTGATTAAAGAACACAGCCAAACATGGCAAGTTAAAACATCGTCGCTTGATATAACTCAATGAAATAATAAAATTTGATCATCGCATTTAAACACTACAGGAAAACACGCGACCGTAAAAACAAATGATTTCGTCAGCGACACACATTAGTTTCATTAAAATGTTCTCGACACCGTGTTGCATGGATGAAGCTTTCAGCATCAGTTGCAGCATACGTTTTCTGAAAAGAAGAATCGAAACCGTCCGTGAATTCTCTTCGTGTGTGCCATTTTACGTCATGCTAGAGCAAGGTTTTAGAGCCTGGACTTTATAAATTCGGCCGATTTTTTTGTACTTTTCTGTTTTAAACAGCAATTATTGTAGCAGGGTTATTGCGTGGCAATAAATATCGTAAACTGGCTTCAAATCTTGTGTTTCTCTGCTACTTCTAGTTCCCTTACCCTTAACCCGTGACCAATCTCCCTCCTCCTAGACATTCAGACAAATGTTTATCCCAAACCCAGCGCCGTAGCTACAAGGTGGCCAGCCTTAGGGGTCCCCCGAAAGAAAAAAAAATTGATTTAGATTCTTTTGTAGTATTTAATTTGATATAAACTGAATTTTAAAAATGAATTTCGACCCTCTATGTCCGTCCATCCTCCTAGAGTTAAACAAATATGGTGGCCTATAAAAAACGCGCGAGCGAAATATTCCTAAAAGCCCAAACTTTTTTCCACGTTTTTTTTTTTTAAACGTGAAAATACGACTGTTTTTTTTTTCCTAAAAAATTAAACTACGCCTGGAGTACGAAAAAGTGGTCCCTTTTTTCGCTACAGCAAAAATGTAAAAAAAAAAATTAGGAAAAAGATATGGACAAAAATTTTTCAGGTCGAGCGTTTTTTATGGGCATCCTGTATATTAAGAAGGGGAAGGGGGCCCTCCTAACGTAGCTACGCCACTGCCCCAACCCTCACCCCGAAAACTTACGACGATAACTATTTTCAGGCATGAGCACCCAGTCTAAGTTTGAAGTTAACACTATTTAAAACCAAAAGGCTGCTAACAGCCGTCTCATCCAATGTAACCGTTCATTTCTTTGAGGAAAACAAAACCATACTGAGGGAATTTTCTACCTCATAACTTGATCTGACTCTGTTGTCCAGTTACTCGGCTGGGTTGACCGTCTTACTAATGTAGTCAGAGTGATCTTATGTGTAAGTCATTATATTAATTATCCTATATGAACTAACACATACATTTTTTACACAGCTATAATTCATTTTGCTTCAACCCTCAAATCTTCAGTTTTCAATCATCTTTCATACCTTCTAAATCCGTTTCCAGTTTCTTCCTTTTTATTCCGTGCGAAGGATTCTGGAAATTAAGTTTCTTCCGAAAGAAAACCATCTCTTAATGTTACTTTACTTTACTTCAATGACGATTGGGACTGTAGTAAAGAGGTACTTATAAAAGAAAATATACAATAATCGAGGGGGGTCGGGGGGGGGAGGTAATATGAGTGACGTTCAAGATGGGCATAGTTGAAGTTCCAGGGCACCAAGTGCCAATTAATCAGGAGGGAAAGCCGTATGGCTCAAGAAGGGTTAAATAAACACGGATGAAAACTTATTTACGTTGCCTTTTGGACTTATACGTCAGACTGACTGAGTGAGGAATAGAACCCACGATCTTCGAAACCGAAGGCGTAAGTTCTACTGTTGAGCCATACTGACACGTTTAATGAAAGTGCCAATGAAAAATATAAACGATGATATTTTTTTATGAGTTAAACAAACACCTAAACCTTTATAAACCATTACACACCATACTTGGTAAAAAGTGTGAAATGTTGCTAGAAAGTAAACAAGTTATTTTTTTCCGTACATAATTTCTTTGAATTTTTAAGTCTCCTTAAGCAAACTAAGATTTGTGTAGGCGAATCGGCTCAAATTTGAACTTTTCAAGCCGTTTAAAAGCAAAGGAGTCAAAATAAGGTGAAGAACAAATCCAGGGATTCGAACCGGAAAACCCCGATCATGGTAGGAGATGAGAAAATATCCAAAGTAATGCATAGCTCTTCAAACTCCATTAATCGGTAGCTCTGGCAGAGACTTTGCTACGTCCCCCTTCTATAGGTTTAGTGACAGGATCCCCAGTCCTGGTACAAATTGGATGACGAGGCCTACTTTTTGGGCTAAGGGGTCTGGGGTAGCGCCAAAGGCTCCTGCTACGACGCCCGGAAGCCATAACTTTTCCGGTTCCGGTTTGCAGATTTTTCGGTATAGCGTTAGTGATACCGACAACTAAGATAAAGTCGACATTCCCCAGGGCTGGCACAAATTGGCTGTCTTGATCTCCCCGGTCACCCCCCCCCCCTTCCCTTTCGCCGACTCTGCCCCTTTTATGTTACCGATTAGATTTTCCGGTTAGCTAAACTGAGTTTTGCAGCCGCTCAACCATTATGATCAGTGATGCGTCATAATATTGCATCATAGTGCTCGATTGCTCGTTGCACAGTATATCTACTGTGAATACTCGTTATTTAGCTAGATATTGCGCTGGAAGTACTGCTATAAAGCCCAGCATTAACTACCCCTGTTACCACGAATTAAGCGCAATATGTCCCTTCTTCTTCACTCCCCCCCCCCCCCCCCCCCCCACCCCCAACTAAAAAATTGAACTTAGGGTTTTCACGGAAGTATGTTACGTACGTAAAACATTTCCGTGAAAACCGGGTTATATTTTACATTTTTTTTGGCAGGGGGAGGGGGGGAATTATTGATTATGCAACTCATCAATAAAATATACAGTGAGCAGGCATACTAAAAAAAAATGCAGAGTCCGACAACTCAGTATTAGCACCAACTTTAATAATAATAAAAAATACCCAATTTTCAACCTAAGTCAATGACTCGCAAGATACTGAATATTGACATTTATAATCAATTTTGTTCGAGTCAACGGTCTCTTAAAGCAGTCTTTTTTTTTTAACGTTTACGTTGTTTTTTTTTAAGTTGTCTTAAATCTTTGTAGTTTGCCTACAACGAAGAATACGTCCTCTTGTTTTTTTTTCCTCCTTTAAATCATTAAATAAACTTTTAAAGATGTTAGATTTAGGCCATGGACTGGTGAGAATTCTTACGTCGCCAAATGTTCAGAAAACGGTGATGAAAGTGATGGTAAAAGGTAGTCTCTGAACCCATAGCTTAATCCTCATGAGGTAATCGTCATTACTAAGAAGAAAGTTAGCTCAGGGGCGAGTTTTTCGTCACTCACAAAAGTAGAAAATGACGTCATTTTGACGCAATCGTTATCACGTTTACACACGACACGGCTAACAGTAATGTCAGTGGCGTACGCAAGAATATTTGTGGGGGGGGGGGCACGGGCACAAGACCTGAAGGGTCGCCCGGTACTACTAAAAAAAATTGAGTGACCAGTAAAGGGGTCTAGGGGAGCTCTGTAAGCTCCCCGAGTGGGGTCCCAGAAGCTGTGAAATGTAATACATTTTAGAGCACATTTTGGGCCCATGGAGGAACTCTTTTTTTTTTTGGGGGGGGGGGAGGGACAATGGAGTGACTTTCAACATCTTCAGCAGCATTTTTTTCTCGAATTTTGAGATTGTATATTTTCGTTAGGAATGAACCGAATACGAAATTTGCCGAATACCGAATATAAAACCGAATAGTTAAGCTGCCGAATACCGAAGATATTCGGCACCAAACAATTTACGTCTTCGGCCGAATACCGAATTATTCGGCCCTGTGCCGAATAATGGTCGAATAGGCCGAATACTTACCGAATGCTCTGCCGAATACCTGTAACTCAAGCATATTTGATCATTTGTCCATCTGTTATGAATGTCAGAAGACAACTCCTCACAAACCAAAAACTAAATGCTTAGGGATCGGTCATTATTTATGGCCGGGGGGCGGGGGGGGGGGGACTGGAGAAAATAAAAATGTGACCACCAAATTTTCGATAACCCCCTTCCAAACCCTGAAAAAAATGTTGATCTCCCCTCCCCAATCAAGGTATAAAAATAATGTGACCCTTCCAAAAATATGTGCTCTTCACCTACTTATTGAGACTGTCTGCAGATAATTCCTGTAGCCAGGATTAGTGCTTCAGACAAATTAAGTAAGTAGCTCTCCACTCCAACAGTTACCATTAGTTGTAAGGAAACGTGTCTCGTTTTAACGAAAAGATACGTTGGGTTAAAAATGTTCTATAAAATGTTCCTTACAGTCATCTCTTGTCGAGATTCATATACAATAAGTACGATGAAGACACTGTTTGCTTGTATGCATCCGTAACATAGTCTCTACCTGAAAGACAGAAGATACCAAGAAACCAGGTGCCTAAGCTTTTCTGCAAAGTCCTTTGTAAATACTATACTTGCAGTATTGGTACCAATAGCTTGAAAACCTTGTAAACATTCACATCATTGGGGGTTTGGGGGCTTGTCCCCCGCCCCAGAAGCTGAGGCGTTTTCAGAAATTTTGACTGCTGAAAGTTCCATTTTTGGGGTCCAAAAATGACTTTTTCTTCCAGTTGGTCGGTGTGTTTTTGATCCCACCCCCCTCTTGACTGAACCTGAAAAGTTTATGACCCCCCCTCTAGAGGGGGAAAAAAATTTATACCCCCCCCCCCCCCCCGGCGATAAATAATTACCGGTCCCTTAGCTAAACATTCTTACATTAACACAATTGCATAAATATATACTAAACAAATTTTCGATCGAATATTGAATATCACTATTCGGCCAAAATCAGTATTCGGTCGTATACCGAATATCGTTATTCGTCCAAAATCAACATTCGGCCGAATACCAAATACTTGAATTTTTTGGCGTAATAGGCCGAATACCGAATAATTACCGAATATTCCGTGCATCCCTTATTTTCGGCCTACATGACAAATTGAAATACTTATTATGAGATTATACAAAAATCGCTAAAAACGAGTTTTGCCAGTGACATGGGGGTGGCAGGCTTTTCTATGGGATGAGGGAACGTGCTCCGTGCTCCCCCTCCCTCTCCCCCCCCCCCACCCATGATTACACCTCTAAGTAACGTTAAAATGGTGTAATATTCGAGATTCGTCGAGAAGAAGCTCGCCTCAGGATACAATAACATGTACGTACGATTTTCCAATACCACCCGCTAACAAACAAATTCTCGTCGCACAATAACGGTTAAACTTTAACGGTTCATTTAATATGTAGACGACGCCATAGGAGTTCTCTCATACGCACTTGTAGTTGAGAGAACCAATGGTGGGAAAGCAGGGAAATGACGTCATCCATACAAGTTATTACGTGTAAATAAAAGAACGAATCTTACGCGCATGGACTGATACGAAAACAAGTTGGAACCACTTTTGAATTTTAAAAAGAAAATTGGCGGTAAGGATGAAGACAACTAGGGTTATCTTAATAAATAGTCCTATAATCAGAGATACGTTGACGTCGGCATTAAAATTACCTCAGGGACGTGTGGTAATTCCCTGTAGTAATTTTAATGTCGACATTAATGTATCTCTGCCTCGTTTTGATGTTTTAAACTAGGGACTATTGTTTTAAGCGGCTGGACATCACGATCGTGATTTTCCTGCATTCACTGGAACAGATCACATAAGCAAATTAGCCGAAATTTAGGTGTAACCCGGAATTAAATAGTATAGAAAAGAATTTTTGAAGGAATGTTCCTGGTTGTTAAATTCCAGAAGTATAGAAAGTTCCAACTAGGGAAATAGCTGCCATCTTGGAAAATGTTTGCCAAATATCCTTACAACTATAAATCCTAAACAGTACAAGCTACAAAAAAAAAATTCGGTGTAAACGACTGTTTTATACAGTTGTTTGTTATATTTTATTTTTTGTTGTGTAATGTACAACTGAAAAACCTTTTCGTACTGCAGTTTACATAACTTTAATTCGGAAAGTAACAAATCTGGTCGGTGGCCGGCAGGGGGACTATGGCAAAGTCAACGTTAAAGAAAATGAAGCATTCGGATTAATGTCAACTTCTAAGTTTATCTCGGGATGAGAGGAACAAGCTTGCTAGGAGATTAATAGGATATTTTACACGTTGCAATCAACATGATAACGATTGAATATCCATGGCCTTTTATGAGCCTTTCAACTTATAAGGCAAGGCTTGAATCCGAGACCTCTGACGTATGGGTAGTCATGGTAACCCTTTGAACACCTTGGCTATCCGTTATCCTCATCTTCCTATTTGGCAGGATCAGACTTATATTGTAAGAAATTGTACTCCTATTCCCAAGATTACAGTTACAGAAACACTACCCACATTCACTGTAAGGGTGGCCGCGCACCAAATTAGAGAAACGTATCGCGACGAAACGTTGCGAGACAAAACGTCGCATCTGGAGGAGAGACCCCACCAGACGTAACTTGAAGGAGCTTCGCTTTGTTGTCGTGAGACGCCTACGTACGTCTAAATACGTCTCGCGACAGTGTCTCATCCGGTGTGTGACGCTCAGCTCATTGCTATGGTTTTGGGACGTCTGCCGCACGTTGAGACAGGTTACGACAAAATGTTTCGTCGTGCGACTAAACGTCTAACTTGGTGTGCGGCCTCCCTTAGTAGCAAGACTTACTAACATAAACAAAGAGAATTGAAAGAGTAGGCACAAGTTACGGTTTGTTTATGACCAGAAAGATTACGAAAAACGCGCACTACAATGAACATGATCAGTGGTGTGTACAGGATGGGGGCAGGGGGAGGGGGAGGCGGATTTCAGAAAACGTAATGTACCATTAATAGGCCAATAAACGGAAAGAAAAGGAGAAGACTTGACTGAAGAATAGTACTGAAAAGTTAAGAAAAAAAGTCGGCAATGCGAGAGGTGCATGTGTTTTTTTTTTTTGAAGTTGGGCTCTAATTCGATCTAAAATGTACTAAAAACTCACGTAGTAAAACATTATACAGTTTCTTCCTTTTTTTAAAATAACCAGTAATTTTTTGGCAGTTGCAATGGTCTTTTTTAAAATTTTATTTACAAATGGTTGAATACAGCAGTAAGGTTTCACGTGGACTAAACACTACAGCAACATTGTGGTATAGGCTATCTGAAACTTTACAGCAAAAGCGTATTCGTGTTCAGTTAAATCGTAGCTTTTTTTCCGTTTTTGAGTTAACCATTATTTCCCCTAACCTTCAAGAGGTTTGGAAATTATATACTTTTTTTTTTGTTTTGTTATGTTGAAGCAGCTACTAACTTAGAAACAACTGCAAACATTCCCAAAGACCAGCCCGTCTTTAAAAGTTTATTAAACACTTCGAAAACCTAATTAGATTTCAAAAGACTACGAGCTCTTTATTTTTTTTTTATAAAACCAATTTACGTTCATTCCCAGCTAATTCGTAAGCCTAATCCCCATATTCATGTCATCCGAGTTTGTCATCTCACCGCCCCCTTCCCTTCCCCAACCGCACGTGACAACTTTACAGTAAATTCACTGTGTCTATTATGAACAATGAAAGATCTTTAGCTTTGACAGATTGAACGAAACGCAACTCACCTGCAGTACCTCGGTGTGTGCAGAGAAGCGGGGCGTCAGGCGGGGTTTGTCAGTCGGCTCCAACCACTCGAGTCCACGCCGGCACCAAAGTCGAAACACGGCGGCGAATTCTGGAAAGCCGGTAACGACGGCGAACGCCCACGCCAACTCGGGAACAGGTTCGCGACTTCCAAATGACGCTTCTTTCCCGCCGAAATGGGGGCCTTTTGTGCACTAATAATCCGGATTAAGTAACCTAAAACTTGTACTCTTTTCAAAACGAAGGCTGTGACAAGCTCTATCCTATATGGCTGCACGAACGATGTAATACAAACTTGGCTACCTGCACGCAGGGCGGGCGGTGACTCGGTGGTAACCATGGCAGCGGCCGCGTGACAAGGCCAACACACCAATCCGAACTTCCCGCGGCCGATAAATCAAGTGACGAAAGAGGGGTTTTACCTGCGCAAAACACACCTGTTCTTTTCCCAGCATGCCTTTCAAAGGCATTCCCCTACCTTAAGACCAGAAATACCCCCCTCTCTTTCTCGCCAACGTAACGATGCGGACAAAAAAAAAAAACATATTTACAAAAATACAACCCGTAGATGAATGCGTGTTTTTGTGGCTGCTTTGTTTTTATTTTTTAAATTCGTGAGCCTGCTGTACAAACTCAGCCTGCTGTTCACACTGAAGTGTTTTTTATTTCTCAGTCAAACGGTTCATGGCGACCGCTAGACAAATGTGTCTTGTAAATGTGTCTAGCTAATAGTGTTTGTTTTAGCTGTGTTGAGGCATCTTAGGAAAAATTACGCGACCGAGATTTCGTTTGATCGAGAAATTTTTCGCCACCAGGCCGACCCACAGGACTGAATGACTTCTTCAGTTCCAGTTCTGGTTCTTCAGTGCTGGCTTCGGGAGACCAGTTGAATTGTTTTCAAAATGTTTTTTTCGTACATTGTTTCGCACTGTCAAGACATGACAGTGCTGCTTAATGGATCAATGGGGTACAACTCAGAAGCGAAAAAAAGCAAACAGTGAGAAGCGCAACATCGCCATCTAGACACACGCTAGTCTGTTGCTGCCAAGTACATGAGATTTAATTGTTGTCATATGTATCATATTAACATGTTTTGCGTACTAGTTCGTATTGGTTAGGGCGTTTTGGTGAGTGTGGTTTCATGTGCTTGGCGTTTTGTTTTGTTTCTATGTTAATTTAACACGTTGTAGTAGGATTTTGGACTTTTAGGTCATGGCTCTCGGAAATAAAATTCAATTCACTTAAATTCAAGCCGGCTCACTAGCAAACCTTCTTTTAACTGCAACAAGCTTATACCTGGTTTAAGCCTACTGGTGTAAATTCCCCATGCAGTAGAAATCTTTGCAAATCGTTAGAATCAGGTATCCCGAAAAATTCACAGCTGTGAAGGGGGCACAAGATTAAAGTAGTGATATTACCGTGTAAGGCAAGGGGGCAAGGGGGGGGCAAAATTCAAAGCCAAGTTTTTACCTAAAACTACTACAAAATAGGCCACAACCTTGAACCCCAAAGTTATTAAGTTTTTTATTGGAAATGGAGGCTTTATTTTGCACTTGCACCCCCCCCCCTCACCTCCCTCCCCTTGAAAAAGGCTAGCTGCGGCACTGCAACGAACAACCGCCAAGCTAATCTCACCGAATTTTATAGTGTCCGCAGCCTATCTTGAGTTCTCAGCAGAACGAACACAGATAATCGATTGTACGTTTTCAGTAGCAGAGTGCCTTGTTGATATCCAAGACGGTAACAAAAACAATGGCGGCCATCGATTAAAGCCACCCCCTCCAGGAAGACGTAGCCGCTCACAAAATACTTGCAGGACTCAAGATATGCCGCGCACACAATAAATCATTTAAATCAGTGAAAAACCTGACCATTGCTGCAATCCATAGCTGTGGTCAAGTTTTTCACGTAATGTATGAAATATACGGTGGAATTAGCATGGTGGTTGTTTGTTGACGTAGGGGATATCAATTCTTTCTAAGGGGAACACTTTTCGGTTAGGCTTGATACCCCATGTAGCAACTTGGTGGCAGCCATTTTTTGTTCTGATATCACTATTTTCATTGGTTTAAACTTAGCGGGTTCTTTCACCGTTGTTGGTTTTGTTTCTGATATTACTTCTTGTGTATTTTTTTGTTGTTGCATCTTGTTTTTTTTCTACAATAAAAGCCTTGCGAGTGGTTTAATCGGTTTTAAAGTGACCGTGCGTTTTTGTGCGTTTTTTTGTGTGTGCATTTTTGATATTGAACTTGTGCCCAGTTGTCTGTGCCTTTCGCTTTTTTTTTTTATACGTAAACATTGAAAGTGGTAGTAGATTCACACACGTACGTAAGAATCAAAGGCCTTCGTTTTCTTACTTAAATTAGTAAGAGCCCCATGCCTTCGTTTTCTACGCCTTTCCCTGGTTGAATGATATCACTACTTTGAAAGGCCGACCCTTTTTTGAACTTGGCGGCTTCTCTTATACCAGTTTTGATTTTGGGTGGATATCACAGCTTTCATAGGACTGTGAATGAACGAAGGATCAGACGGTTTAATCGTCCCCTCTACCTTTTCTGTCTGGAGGAATTTTATGTCTATAAATTTGCTCATTCATAAGTTTCACATTTGCCGTGGTCCAATTAGCCGTTGCGCCAGTGAAATTGACACGGTCAGAACTTGCATAGGCTTGTAAATGTACGGAGAATTTCACGGTCTAATCATCACCTTTACCTGTTACAAAAATAATTTGGCACGTACGAGCCACTTGAGGGCCACGTACTGCAGCTGCGACCCCCATTTTAGAAAAAGGTACTTCCACATATGACGCGTTACCTGTCTGCCGAAATTTAGATCTAGCAAGTTTCCCTAATGAGCTGTAGACGTGTCTTTCTACCCTATGAGAATTAACTTGAGAACAGTAATTCTACGTAAAATCAAATGTCCTTTTCACTAATGCTTCCAAATAAATTAACAACAAGCATACCCTTTTATCGTCGTAGGGCAGATAATTCAGTAAGAGTTCGTGTACCGTCCTCTTCAAGTTTCCATTTAACGTCTAAAGTATTATTCGGTGCGATTAACTTGGCTAATAGGATTAACCTTGGCGGCCTTTCTCTGGTTGAATGGTATCACTACTTTGAAAGGTCGACTGTTTTTTGAAACTTGGCGGATTCTTTTATACCAGTTTTGGTTTTGGGTGGCTATCACTACTTTCAGAGGACCGTGACCGTACATAAGGGTACACTGTGTTATCTTCATCTGTACCTTTTTTTCTGGAGAAATTTTATGTCTATAAATTTTCTCATTCATAATTTTCATCTTTGTCATTGCCGAATTAGCCGTTATGTCAGCGAAATTGAGACGGTTTGACGCTGATTTTCGTTCGCTTTGTTTACTCAATCAGCGCATCCCTTCTCACTTGGCCCCACCTCGATTAACGTTAATCATTCAACCACTTAGTTACCATGGTGTTCACGAACACATAATTGTCCCTTTTATCGTCGTGGGGCAGATAATTTAGTTTGGATTCGTGTACCGTAACAAAAAACCGACCAAAACCGGCCAATTTTATTGAGGCCCTGTCCACCTACTTGCAACAACAATGAATTCTGAAATAAGGTACTGAAACGATAAGCATGTAACACTTAAGCATGTTATAATCTACTGTTGGATGACAATAAAAACAATGGTTACAACAATAATTTTGCACTTACGAGCCACTTCAGGGCCACGTGCTTCTAGCTGCAACCCCCATTTTAGAAAAAGGCACTTCCCCATATGACGCTTTACATGTCTGCCGAAATTTAGAACTGGCAACTTTCCCTAATCAGCTGTAGACGTGTCGTTATACCCTATGAGAATTAACATGGGAGCCTGCGGACTAGTTACTAGTTAACAGTAACACAAATCAACGTTATTGAGGACACTTTTTCTCCATGAAGGACACGTTCCCACATTTTCGTGTTGACGTTTTCTTCGTTACTGGACCCAAGACACCTGATTCAAACGATTTGCAAAGTTTTCTGCCGCATGGGGAATTTACACCAATATGCTGAAATCAGGTA
>JAHWFP010241172.1:0-14626 GCA_023313725.1 Lithobius niger
GAAAATCGTCTAACAGGAAATTCGTATAATGGAAAATCGTCTAACAGAAAATTCGTATAATGGAAAATCGTCTAACAGGAAATTCGTATAATGGAAAACCGTCTGACAGGAAATTCGTATAATGGAAAATCGTCTAACAGGAAATTCGTATAATGGAAAATCGTCTAACAGGAAATTCGTATAATGGAAAATCATCTAACAGGAAATTCGTAGAATGGAAAATCGTCTAACAGGAAATTCGTATAATGGAAAATCGTCTAACAGGAAATTCGTATAATGGAAAACCGTTTAACAGGAAATTCGTATAATGGAAAATCGTCTAACAGGAAATTCGTATGATGGAAAATCGTCTAATGTCCCTGCCTCGCTCGCTGCGGCTATACATATAGCCTAACATCAGAAACCGCAGTTATATTATTGTCCAGTTAGACGCTTATCCATTATACGATTATCCATTATGTGATATTCCGTTTAGATGATTTTCCATTATACGATATTCCGTTTAGATGCTTTTCCAGATTTTTTATTTAGGCAGATTTTAGATAATTATCCCATTAGACGGTTTTCCAGTTAGACGTTCGAACGATACCCCAAAAATCCACCACTCCCCCCCCCCCCCCCCCCAGCTCCATTTCCTTCCCTTACCCACCACCCCACCTAGAGATAAATAATGACTGGTCCGTAGTGCAGCAAGGAAAAAATACATACACGAGGAAAAGTAATAGTCAACCAAAAATAGTCCAGGAAGAAAAAAGTATACATAAAAAAATCTATTAAAAGTCGTTTAAGTTTTTTTATACCACGGCTGTGACGTCACGCTAACTCAACGCCATGCTAAATTTCCGTTGGTTAAATCCCGTTAACCAACACCGGAAGTGTGCATCATCGCAAAAAGTGTGGGTTATCAAGTTACCTCACACTTTTGCCGATAACCCACACTTTTGACACTTCCGGATCACGCGACTGGGAACGCACACACCGACAACCAAATACGGCGCGCAAAAAAAAAACGTAACACAATAAAAACGTACAAAACTAATTACTTAGAAGGAATGAAATCCTATCCCTGCAAACTCTTCACTCTGCTATTCACTAAGCTATTCACTCTGCGTAAACTCCTCCCCCCTCCCTCCACAAACTAAAATGGAATGACCTTCATTCATACCGATACCCTATTATCGTATTTTTTAAACAATTCTCAAACTACAAACGCTCAAAATGAGTTACATACCTTCGTAGAATGTCAGTGTATCCCTGTGGCCTCTTATCGAAGTTCTATCACTCCGAAAAGCTTCGAAAACACAAGCGAGCTGGCTAGCGTGAAATACGGCGAAACGACGCTTCGTCTCCGTCCCACCCCACCCACTCTCCCGACACAAACGGACGCAAAGGAATCGTCGGTCTACCATCTACTCCACCCTCCATAAACTAAAATGGAATGACCTTCATTCATAGCGAGATATTTTCACAAAACACAAACACGTTTTAATAAAATAAGAGTTAGCTAGACGTCGCAACCGTGGCATAAAACAGTTATTGGCTAGAATCTCGCGGTTATCGATTTTTAACCAACGGCTGCGATCATTGTCACGGCTCTCGTATGCAAAAGTCTCGGGCTGACGCCCTCGACCTTTGCATACTCGAGCCGGGCCAATGATCGCAGCCGTTGGTTAAAAACCGATAACCGCTCGCTTCTAACCAATAACTATTGCTTAATTTCGATATGCGATTTGAAGTCTAAAGTGAGACGCCATTCCAGGCTTCGATGCGATTGGTGTTTTTCGATTAAGAAAGGCACAACACTTTGAACACTTCAAGGATTACTTTTGGTTCGCAGGGGTTAGTGACCAGTATTGTTGTATAGTTAAGGGCGGGGAGGCCGAACCCAGTGAGTGTCTGGAGAGGACAAGGGGCCGTTCGCTTCAAAAAATGGTCTACAGTAAGAATATGGTTTCCAAGATTTCCAGGAATTTCCAAGATTTACAAGGATTCCCAAAGCTTTCCAGGGATTACTCGGGAATTCCAAAGATTTCTGACAGCCGTAGTGTATATGGATTTGATTTCCCAGAGTAAGCAACACCTCGTGCTACTATCCTTGTTTCTTTCCTCGCATACTCCGTCTTTAATATCACCTCCATAACAAGGTCTTCGTACGAAATATTTGTTCATCCCTTGTTTGCGTTTCCACACCCTCTACTTGCGATCTGAAGTTGCCTCCCCCTCCTTTCAAGGAGCTTTGGCGTCTCAGGGCGCGTTCTTCCATCACTTGACATCGCGTTCACTGGAGCGAGAGACGCTTTGCGCGTGAAGGGAACGCCAATATCGACACTGCGTGCGTGGCAGCTCTGTAGCTCGAGCGCAAAACATTTCTACAAGATTTTTTTTTAAATAAAATTTGAAGAAACAAAAAGGGGGGAAAAAAACTTTACCAAGCCAACGAAAAAGGAAGAAAAAACAACGTTACCAAGTCAACGAATAAGCGAAGCGGTCTGGAAGCAAATGGTACGATAAGCACAAAAAGTAAATGTCTAATAAAAAAAATTCTTTAAAACTGAAGTTGGGTTTAATAAAAGTTGCATAGGAATCGCAAACTCCAAGTTATCGACAGCTCAAAATTCCATTTAATTTTTTTTCTGTATTTTGTCGTTTTTGTTTGTTTGTACGTTATAACTTATTTCTGTGGATTAAAAAAAAAATCGAAATTAGCTGTAAATATTAAATTAAATTAAATTAATACCGGAAGAAAGCTAGTTTAGGTAACCGGTTCACAACAAAACATGCAACAAAAACACTTTTAACACTGAGTCAGACCGTATTGTCTCTTCCAACTGCTGGCGGAAGGAGCTGTCACAACACTTTCTGGGAGTGAGTTCCAAGAATTAACGGCTTTCACAGTGAAGCAATATTGTCCAACAATGGTGCAGATTCGTGGTTTTGTCAACTTCATGCTACGTCCTCTCGTTTGTATGACAATCGACTGTTGAAAAAACTGGTCGACAGGCAAAATGACTTTGCCAGACAGAATCTGGTAAATCTTGGTAAGGTCAGCTCTTGAACGCCTACCAACAAGGGTTGTCAGGTCAAACCTTTTCAAACGTTCTTAGTAAGGCAAGCCCTTCAGTGAAGAACAGTGCCAGGTGACGGCTCTCTGAACTTATTCCAACCTGTAGATATCACCATAGTAATGGGGTGACCAGGCGTGTATAATACGGTATATTCAAGTTTTGGTCGGATAAACGTCGTATATAATCTTCTTGTAGCCAATTTTGTGAACAACCGAGAATGACAAGTGAGAATATAACAATTTGTGTTAGCAGTAATAGTCTCGATGGCATGTGAATTATTTCGTCACAACTGCCGCTCACTTGCCATTCTTACCTGTTAACAATAAGAGCTCCATTTTCTTCGTTTCATTTCTTTGAGCTATACGTAAACTGTAATCTGTGACTTTGAAATGTGGAATGTTTTCTCAAGAAACACTCTTAGTTGTAAGGGACAAACTGAGTAATGGTACATTTCTTAACTGGAGCACAGGAACTCGTCGTGATTTAATGATGGCTCAAAATTTTGACTTACGACTTCATCCCATCCCTAACCCCTAACCCTCCCAACTTAGGAATGCGACCAAAATGGTCCATCAAACTTTTAGTGCAAAACCAACAGTTCCCGCTGGATAAACACGTTATAAAACACGGTTGCAGCAACACTGCATTAGCAATTCGACATGTCGTATGGTAGAATAAAAAAAAATATGCAATTGACGTATGAAGTTGGAATGGCAGACACACCAACAGGACACTACTAAAAAAATCTGAATGCGTGGTGTAATGAAGAATTTCTACTATATTGCACATTATATTAAGAAAAATTGTCTCGTAAGTTTTGCTACTACGATACGGTAAATGAGCCAGAATCTTGTGTGCGACGATGCAATCACTGACCAGATAAGTTTTCATCGGACGCTGATATTGGTTTTCTTACAAAAAAACAAACAAACTGAAAGCTTCGTTGTTTTACAGTTTCCCGTTCCCTTTGTTCTTGTTCATCATACTTTTACATTTTTAAATCTTCGAACACCATATTTTCAGTAAATTCAGCAGGTAATTTGGGGAGGGGGGCGTGGGGAGTAGGATAAATCATATTACGCTGAGGGTACGTGAGGTTGACTACTTTAAATTTATTTACACTTTTTATGTGTATCAACAAAAGTTAAAATATTTACACGAAAATTGTGACAAATTCCCCATTGAATATAACACTGCAATTTCATGTGGCCAATTTTTGTTAGGCTACTCAATACAAAGTACTTGTTTTACTAGCGTTTTATAATCATCTTTATTATTATTATTTGTAATGTTAAATCTGTGGGTAAAACTAATATCGAACCAATAAAACTTACGTGAGTCTTCCTGTTACGGATTTTTTTTTTAAATCTGAAAGTCAGGCGATTAGGAATATCCCGCCCTTCCCTCCCTGGCCAGTCCGTCACTGTGAAAACAGGACATCATTCGCTTTGCTCAGTCGTTCAATACGAAACAACACCACAAACACGCGTAATAAAATACAGTAATACACTATATCGCACCCGAAAAGCAGCGAGGATAGCATAGTAATTAACAGCAAAAGTCTACGCGCGCATCGCATTCATTGTACCGTCCAGATTCAAGCATAAAAATTCGGCGTACCATCCAGATCACCGCAAAGGTAAGTGAAGACTCACTTTGTATTGTTCTGCGCGATAAGAGAGGAGCCACCTCGACGTCTACGTATATTCCCTAACCGACCGCAATGTTGAAGAGCTGACTTGCCGAAATGCGCAGTTACACGCATTAGTCAGCGGCAATTTTTCGTTTGAGCGCACACCTTTACGCTGACGTAGGGCTGACGTCATCCAATGATCGTGTACTATCGGACGACGGTTTTTCGCTCAGAGATCTTGTTAGAGGTTAGTACACTAACAACGTCAACTAAATTCTGAAGAGCAAATTACCTTTTGTATTATGCACACTGCAATTCTCCCACCCACATACTTGAATTTCGTCGGATCAGAATTGGACAAATGTGTCTGTTTTTTGAGATGTCGCTGAACCGATTTGCCTTCTCTCGTATTTTGGGCACAACCGCATTAATTCGACGAATGAAAAAAATCGAACACTGCATTTAGACCTTCACCCCGATTCGCCCGCTCATTTTAGGTGACTTTCAATCCCCCCATTGTAGTTCCCGGGTTAAAGATCTTTGAGGACGGCCAACCATTCGTATGTTAATGACGCTGACAATAGGGAAGGCGGGTTGCTATAGGAACAAACTTCCTCCAAAGGCGGAATGAGGAATGCAAAACTTGGAAAGAAAAATCCAATAAAGAACTCTGTCTTCGCCTCAAACTTAAACACGAAACAAAGAATCCCACTATATATATACATTCCGATTCGAATAACTACACCGAAAGACAGAAAGGAAACAGTGATTACGGAAATGGTCGCATAACGCTACGGCTTCTATAGGAATGAACGCTCACGTGCATACGTGCCAAGGGAAGAGGCGCAGAAGTTCTGTAATATTTAAAGAAAAATACACAAATCGCTAACATAACGTAGGTTTTTGTTGCATGTTTTGTTGTGAACCGGTTACATAAGCTTGCTTTCTTCCGGTACGAATTTAATTTAATTTAATTAATTTAATAAAGGCGGAAATGGGTCAACATCGGAAGCGTACACCAGAAATACCGTAGTGCAGTAAGGAACCGATTATTTGTCTGGGGGGAGGGGGGGGATAGACACGTAGGCCGGATAATCAGCAATCGTCCTTATCGGTGTGGTCTCTACGAATAGACAGTTCGATGAAGGTGGTAGCCTATGGCAGTAATCGGTAAGGCTGGTTTGATTGATCTGAGGAAAAAAAGTCCACGACCCCGCCATGGTGTGGACCGGTAATTGGGATGTTTTCAAGCCAGCGCAGCTTAGATACATTAAATATATTAAAACGAAAACTTGAAAAAGGGTTATCTTTCCTTTTGCCAGTACGCTCAAATTTGAAGTGTGGCGGCCTAGTCGAGATCTTTTTAAAATCAGTTTTTTCTTTATGTATCTGCATCATTAAAACCATACGATCAGTGACGGCGCCAGGGGTGGGCCATGGCCCCCCAAATATTTCGCGGGCCCCCCCCCCCCCCCCCCCCCCCCCCAACCCCCACACTCAGGGCACCCCTAGAAAATAAAATAATAAAAAAAAACTTGCAGGTTAAACTTGAAATCAAATGAATAAACAGAGCTTTTATTTATTTTATTTTATTTATACACGAGGTGGTCCACAAAAAACTCACGACCCAAAATTTTCCAAGTTCAACTTTTCTAGTTAGTACCCCTTAGAACCAGTAGAGGACAGCAGTCTTCCAGTGTCATTAGATTTGATTTCCTCAGCCCCTGGTTTTGAGGGGTGCTAACTAGAAAAGTTGGACTTGTAAAATTTTGGGTCGACAGTTTTTTTTGTGGATTACCCTGTATAATACTTTTGTTTTAGCAACTTTGCAGTTTGTGTGTAGCCTCATTTATTGTGTGTGTTTTTGAGGGTTATTTTATAAATAAATTGTAGCTACTGCAATGAAGCTTAGGTTACATTCAAGAAGAATTAAACGGAATAAAAGTGCCTAATGTGGTTGCCTTGAAAAAAAAAATCTTTGGCCCACTCTGTTTCCAGATGTACCCTCTGTCGCCCCCCACCTCCAAACAATTCAGTCCTGAGGCCGCCACTGCATACGATATGCGAGCATGTTTGTGTGCCTCATATCACCCCCCCCCCCGAAAATAAGCCTCCCCCCCCCCCCCCTACGAAGGTGAGAGTATCGCCAAATGAAAGATAATTAAAATATGCTTCTAGTAGTCCTATTTTCGTCCACGTAACTTGAATTTTGACCCCGAAATACGCGAAAAATTGCTTCGAAAACAGTTTCGTGACGACAGACTTTAACCGAACATTTGCTGTTAAGAAAGTAAGTTGGTTCCAAAAAAAAAAACTTAAAACACCCAAATTTCTGCATCGTATTAGCAACACGACACATAGATTTTAATCTTGGTTGGCTTCAACTGATTGGACACCGTAAAAAGTACACCTCCAGGCTTTAAAAGGTTGTCAGTCATTCGTGCTTAAGAAGCACGGAGATGCGCTGATTGAGCGAGCAAAATGGAATTAACCTTTTCAAGGTAAACACATTTTTTACTGCATATGAAGTACAAATATTCTAAGAATGCGATGAACGAACAAATTGTAAGCTTGTGACCTAATCAGTACATCGATTTCGGTTAATCTGGGGATCAAATAAACCACATGAAGCATGGATAGACACCAATAGAGTGAGCAATGCGAACGATATGACTAGTTTAATGTAAAACCTTAAGGTTACAACTACAAAAAAAAAATTGTCTTGCCTGAAAACGGCTCCAAGAAGACGTCCGAAACATTGTAACGTTAATCATTATTTGTGCACTTATTCGCTTTTCTGATATCAATCTTGAGAACAATGCCTTTAACTGATGGGCTGTTTCGCTGGTTCAAATCCAAGTCGAGTCACTCAAATGAAACGTAAGTGCACGAAGGCCTTGCTGTTAAAAAAAAAAAACGGCTACCACCTGTTTGCGCCTAACCCTTATAAAACGAGTGGAGGAACCTTACGAGCGGGTGTGGAACGAAACTTGTCACTCTGTGACTCCGTACACCTGACCTCCCCCTTCCCACGTGACTCGTTTCTGAACGATTAAGCAATTTTGGGGGTGGCTGTCAGACTCTCAAGCCTTGGTGATAAGTTGCAGACGGGATTTAAGACGTAATCTCTTCTCCTACTTCTCTCCACCCGCTCCCACCCCCTCTACTCCCACTCTCCAGAAGGGTGATTTAAAAAACGGGGGGGATTAAGACCTCAATTAACTTTGTGGGATGTTTGGGAGTCAGCTGGTGGGTTTAAGTTGAAAGCCTCATGAGCACGTCATGAGAAAAGTCGAACGTCATTAGCTGGTAACAAGGCAAAACGATCTAAATGAGTCAAAATGAGCCAAAGTGATCCAGAACGAGCCAGAACGAGTCAAGGCTTGTTTTGGCTCGTTTATAATCGTTTTGGTTCGTTCTGGATCGTTTTTGGCTCGTTCTGGCTTGTTTTTGGCTCATTCAGGATCGTTATGGCGCGTTACCGCTAGTTTTGGCTTATTTTTGTGACCCAGTCCTTCATGACGAACCTAACAAATGTGTGCCTCCAGCCCCCTCCAAGGAGATAAATAAGGAGATATAAATAATGAAAATCAGATGAGATAACACAATTAACAGGTCGCAGTGATTGGCAACGTGCAGATGGTCAGACAAGTCCCGGATATACTTTTTTTAAAACTTAAAACTTAGGCCAGTCAAAATAGGGTTGAAAAAGGAATTAATTAGTAACAAGCTTCAAATTTGTAGGATGGTCTCGGGTGGCATGCTAAGCAACATACTTAAAGTCCCCTGAAATCTGGCCAGTGCGTTGTCCGCCATCTTGGAAACATGGCGTGCGAAAACTGTTTTTTCAATATATCTCGTTAACGGTTGCTCAGGCATGAAAATATGTTCTCACCAAAAATATACAGCATGCAATTTTATGCAAAAAATGTTCTATTCATTTTTTTCGTAGATTCAATGATTCAGCCAATAAACGGTGCAGAAAATGGGGAGCTAATGCCGCCATCTTGGAAACATGCGCTGGAAATCTGTTTTTTTTTTTTGTTGTTCTTTTTTAAATATATCACGGAAACGGCTGCAGATAAAGTTTAATCCGAAATTGTAGAGCACGGAATTATCTGCAAAAGAGGTTCTACTCCTTTTTTGGCGGCTGATGGCAGCATTAGCTCAACATTCGTCTACACCGTTTATTGGCTGAATCATTGAATCTACGAAAAAAATGAATAGAACATTTTTTGTATAAAATTCAATGCTGTACATTTTTGGTGAGAACATATTTTCATGCCCGAGCAACCGTTACCGAGATACATTGAAAAAACCGTTTTCGGACGCCATGTTTCCAAGATGGCGGACAACGCACTGGTCGGATTTCAAGGGACTTTTAGTATGTTGTTTAGCATGTCACCCGCGACCATCCCACAAATTTGTGGCTTGTTGCTAATTAATTCCTTTTTTGGCCCGTTTTTTACCTAATTTAACTAGACTAAGTATGTACTTGTCTTTTGGAAGGGCATACACAGAGAGTCGCATTTGCATGTTATCTTTTCAGTGTGTTATTGGTGTATATACGTGGCTATATAGTAGAGTGCAGGTGATCTGTTAAAATCAGTTATGCTGAGTGCTTGGGTTTGGGCTGTCAGAATTGTTTAGTTGTGTGAAGGAAGTTTGGAGATGGAGGTGAATTCCCCGGAACCTTGACGCTTGTTTCTGAACTGATTTAGAAGAAACATCTTGAAGGCATTAAAGGTACATGCCTCCAGCGCCATTTTTCTCGATCCCCCACATCAAGTACGGTCCCAAAGTTCTATTTACTTACTACCGTTAGTCACTCCCTTTGCTAAAAATCCATTTTAAAATGTGGCGTCTACGAGATTTTCTGATGAATACTGGAAAGTGGGAACTAATTCATAGCATCCTGCGATTATATGATCCTTTGCGTGCTTACAATAACTTTGACGTTTCGTCTCTGCGTGTGTGTGTGTGCATGTATACTAATTTTTAATCTTTTGCTAATTATAATTACCATGAGATCAAAAATCTAAAAGACTAATGCGGTAAAAATTAAAATGATTTATACCAATAGATCGCTGAAGAAAAATTATAAGATACTAGCCTAAAAAATTATAAAGTGTGATGTTAAAATACGGAAGTATTGCCGTTTTTGCGACGACACAATCTGTGCGTTTCGTCTACTACACGCAAGGCTGACTGAGATAGTAGTTGCGTTCCTCACTGCGAGGAACACAGCTACACTCTTAGAAGTGTTACGTGCAAAATTACGTCTAAATACTCGTTTAGAAGTAACAAAAAAATGTAAACTAATGTTACGTCTCCTAAACGTAACATTTGGGTAGAACTTCAGTGTTTGTTACGTCTAAACTCTTGATTTCGGGTTGATTTCATTTCAAATCAAGTGTTACTTCGAAATTTACGTCTAGATAATCTTTCACACGGCTTATCAACTTGCTTTGGGTATTCCTTTCATTTTTCTTACTGTGGTTACGTTTAGTACTGGATTTTTGTCCACATTTTAACGTTACTTCCAATTTTACATATACAAAGGGTACTTTGAAGGGTTACTTGTAAATTTACCTCTAAGGAGATATCTTAGAAGTAACAGAGATCTAAGGTGTAACGTCTGGAGGTAACATCAGCCTCTGTTACGTCTAAAACTTGAAAACTTTATGGGTCCCTTAATTACGCTGGTGGGGTTTTTGCATGAGACAATTTTAAAAGCCATGCTATTAGCCATGTTCGATGTGTCTTGGGATAACGGAGACTTAACCCTGTTGTGTGAATTTCTGAAGGCCCAACTGGTTCTGGCCGTATGCAAACTAAAGTTACGCCTGCAAGATGGAGGGAGCTCTGCCTTCACACTCTGACCAACAAGTTAAACAGGCAGTACAACAAAACAGCGGCTACTTCAAAACCCGACGTGTTGAAGGTTTTCGTTCTTCCTTCACGCCTCTCTCCATGCATCCCCCCCCCCCCCCAGCAATATCTCGAGTGTCTGCAGCTTGCGCCCCTAGTTACACGGGTCACCTACTTCCCACGGAGGGTCGAACCCGCACTTCTTTCTTTTCTGGCGTTCCCTGATTGAGGGTGACAGGGGGGTCTTTACCCGCCCACACACATAAGGGGAACAACAAACCCACACGCTATGGCTTGGGTCCTCTCATACAGGAGACGCTTGAATAGTGGGCGTAAACACTCATTATACGGTATGGGCCGGCATAATGCGAATCTAAAGCACGCACATGGCTACGGAAAGGAAGCTAAAGTCGACGAGTTCACCGTTGCGCGGAAAAGATGTAGTTCCGTTGTGCGCGGAGAGGAAGTAGTTCCGTTTAGGAACCGGTCGTTGTTTAAAGACGACGGGAGTGGAGAAGGGTGGGGGGGGGGGGGAATAAAGGGATATACCTCCCAGCGCCATTTTTCTCGATCTACCACATCAAGTACGACCCCAAAGGTCTATTTTCTTACCGTTAGTCAACCCCTCGGTAAAAATCCGCTTTAAAATGTGGCGTCTAGGAGATTTTCTGTTGAATAATTGTCAACTTTATTTACTGTATCCTACACGTATATGATACTTTGCGCGCTTACAATAATCATGGCGTTTCATCTCTGTGTGTGCATATATACTAATTTTCTAATAATTACCATGAAATCAAAAATCTAAAAGATTAATGCGGTAAAAATTTTAATGAATTATTACAATAGATCGCCGAAGGAAAATTATAAGACACTAGCCTGAAAAATTATAAATTGAGATGTTAAAATGCGAGAATCATTCCGGTTTGTGACGATACTATCTTTAACTTGATGCTGCTTCGTGTACTATTCGAAAAGCCAACCGAGACAGCAGCTACCACCCCAGCCGACCTTAGCTCTGGTAAATGCGCGGATGGCGATCTGCGCGTAGCTGTTATAAGGCAGGCGGAATGTTACAAGGCAGGCCGGGTGTCCCTTTAAGGGACTGTAGAGAGCTTGTTCACGTTTGCCAATTCCTGATATCGAGCTGCCAACACGTACACCAGATCTAAACAATGATTGTATCATTCAAGATGAAGAAAATGTGTCTTGTTTTTAACAATGAAATCCCGTTATGTTTGACATCCAGTAGGCAATTGTAGCCCGGCGTGCTGGATGAATTTTTGGCTTGTATTTTAGCTTCTAACTTCACGTTCCTCCTATCCCCCCCCCCCCCCAACCGACCCATTCCCGCTTCATTAAGTCATTTTTCGATGCCCTTTTAGACCTTTTCATTAAAACATTCCTCCTTAACCCTAGTCCCAACTTAAACTCAAACCCGTGTTACATCCAATAGCTTGCATTAGCAGCGTTCTATTCTGTAACGCTTGTAGGTTTTATTAACTACCATTTCAACTTAAATGCAGTACTTAGTGGGCTTCTAGTCAAGCCCAAACGGAGCCAAACTAACATTCATTTCTCTTGCACCATTTTTTTCACCCGAACCTGCAATGCAGGCGAGCCAATAAATCAACCATGAATCTGAATCCACTTTTTGTGTAACATTATTCCACCGTAGGTTTATAGAACTTTGAGCGATGTTTTGGTTCAAATCTCATTCCCATTTTAGCTACCAACGCTCTAAAATTCCCCGCCCCACCTTTTCGTCCCCGTTAGTCATGTTGGGAACCGCACGAGGTAAACCCCGAAGCCAAGTTCCCAACAGGATGACTAAAAGGGCAGCCTGGGACACCGGCTAGAGGAGGAGGAAATCTAAATGACAAAAACACTAAAATTGAATCGGCAACCCAGTCCGTCCCCAGATCTCCAACATAAAGGCCTTTCTGGATACGTCATAAGCACTCTGGTCGAATGAAGTCCTAGTCTAATAATGGGTTCATTGAGTCGTCTTTATGCCAGTGGACGAATGGGCATGTCGATGACGGTGTTAGATCAGTGACATGGAGACGGATTGGGTTGCCAATTCGAATCCGGCTCATACCGACGAAACGTGGGTGCATAAAGGTGGCTTACTGTACTACGTTATTCATAGGCACCCGCAGACATTTAAAATTGGAGGGGGGCAGCACCAGAAAAAAGGACAGATTGTGCTAAAAAGTGGCAAAGAGTGACATTTGTTTTCGTGGTTATTAGATCAAAACCCTATGAGCTTAACAATGCTGTTTATACTACGAGTTAAAGATACATTCCTTCCGGTTGGCTTTTCTGTATGGCTCAGTTTGGCAACAATAGTTCAGACGTGAGTTTATTGCAAAGGCATTATTTGTTTCCTATTTTTTTTCGTCGTGAGAAACGGTATTGCTACATTCACTCTAACTATAAAAATGCCCCAAAAGCTATTTGGCGCAGGATGCTCGAAATTAGTGAGGTGTGTCCTTTACCATTGACAACTTTTCTTATTTATGGTTTTGTTGTGTTTGGTACATTTTCCCCGCTTTTTTTCCGATTACGTTTGTTCTTAATCGTGCTTTGTTTGAGTTTAGAAATCCTGTTTTCCTCATTAATTACCGTTTTAAAGTCCTATTTTTTAACAAAATGTTTCATTTTTTTTCTTGTACACACGCGAGCATCTGATCTGTGGTGTGTGAGGTTTGTCTTTTGCCAAGACTTACCTTGTAAACTGTACAGAAATAAATACCGAATTTTCAAGGGAAATACAAACAAAGGGAAGGATTATTATTATTCTAAACCCTGTAAAAAAAAAAAAAGAAGAAGAAAAAAAAAAAGATAAAAACTGGTAATGGCCGATCCTTACCGAGTCTGGAGCCCTGGAATCAGCATTGATCATCCTCCAAAAGCTTTCGTTTAAAAGGTTTTCCTTCTTAATTTTATCTACCAAAAAGAACACCAAAACAAAAGCGGCGGGGGGAGGGAGCGCCCCTGGTACCCCAAGTGCGGACGCCCTTGACGTTATTTCAATGAACACACGACCACTGATATCGTGGGGGGGGGGGGGGGGAGAGAAAGACTGAAGAGGGCATGAAAAGCTTACCCAAATTCAATTTTAGTTTTAAATACATTTTTTTTTTTACTTGATCGTTTCCGGTTTAGTTGCAGAGTTGGATTATGTATTCTTTCGTCATTGTGGGTGGGGGGGCGTAACATTTCCCGTCTGCCCCGCCTTCCCCTCCTCCAGGATTCAGACAATTTTTTAATTCTCAATTTCCCTGACATTTCCAGGAGCATCCAATTGCAATTTCCAGGTGTTTACGAGATGTTCAGCTAGGGAAACAGGCAGTAGCTAATATTTTTATGAATATTTGTACGAAAAAATAATCCATCATCCCGGAAAATAGTTGTGTAGAGACTAGTGCAGACGGGACTAAACGCATTTTTATCACAGGTATTGGTTCCAGCCTAAGATTTGGTTTAAGTAATATCTAAAATACTTGAACATATTAAAGCACAAATTAAAATATTTGCAACTAGCGAAGAATTTTTGTTTTTGGTCTGCTAATTCAATGAAACTTACAGATCAGACACAGACATTTTGTTTCAAATTTCCTTGTCTTTTCCCTGATTTTCAAAAAAAAATCATGTTTTCCCTGAAATTTCCTTGAGATTTTGGCTCTATTTTAATTTTCCAGAGATTTCCAGAGATTTCCAGGTTTTCCAGGTTTTGTCTAAACCCTATCCTCCACATGAAAACATTTTTAGCCATTTTTCCTCTTCCATAAAGGTACATGCCTCTCAGCGCCATTTTTCTCGATCCTCCACATCAAGTACGGCTGAAAGGTCTGTTTACTTACCGTTAGTCTTACCTTGCTAACAATCTTTCTTAAAATGCAGCAACTAGGAGATTTTCTGTTGAATAGTGAGAACGATATTAACTGCATCCTATCGATTACACGATCCTTTGCGCGCTTAAAATAACCATGACGTTTCATCTGTATGAGTGCCTAAACTAATTCTTAGTCGTTTGCTAATAATTACCATG
>JAHWFP010241180.1:666-30178 GCA_023313725.1 Lithobius niger
CAGAAAAAGGATTTTTTAACAATAATTTTTTTTTGTAAAAACAGCATAAAGTATTTTTTTTTTATTATTTAAGGCTGCTAAATATTAATTAAGTGGTTCTCAGGACTGGCTAAAAAAAATTAACGGGTGGACTTTTTTTATTTTTACTTTTATCCGAGATTTTTCAGATGCGTCCATGTTTTTTATTTTATTTATCAAACAAAAAAACTTCAGTTACTTATATTTTGTTATGGAGTGTAATATAAATGTTTTAATGCCTGGTGCAGCACGCAAATGTTGCACATTGACAAAAGTCTTTCTTTACATCCAAGTTTTTACTTGTGACAAGCCTCTGAACCCCTTACATTCGTTTCAAGGCGATCATGGGAATGGCGCAAAAAGCACATCTGGTCATCGGCTCCAGGAAGAGATTGGTGAAAGAGTTGATTCGTAATTGGAATTTTTTTTGACAGTGTCATCTAAAATGTCTCATGCACTAAGAAAAAAAACGCTCCTGAGAACCACCCTATTAACTTTAAGCAGCCTAAAATAGTACCTGCTTTATTTTCCCGCGACTGTGAGGCCCCCTTGAGGCCTGTGGCCCGGGTGCTTCAGCACCCAAAGTACCCCCCTTAATCCGGCCCTGGACGATTCAATATCAAATTTCGTTGCTGTTATCAATCCATAATAAAATTACAGAATTACTAAAATTTCAACTAAGGCCTAGTCAAAACCCAAAAACCGTGCGTGTTCAAATACGATGCTTAGATCATTTTGCAAATAATTATTCTTGTACTTGGATGCATAATCGTATGCATCTTTTCACTCCTTATTTATTATTATGTTTAATATTTTCGATAAAAAAAAATGTGTGAAGACGTGGTTGCTCTAAGCATAGATCAGAATGTTAACTAGATATCCCAACATAACGCTTCCAAGCCTATGCGGGGCTCCGGCGGTAGTTGATGATACTAATACCTCTCATATTGTTTTGTTTCCGTGCGGCTTCGCACACAAAGTATTAGCATAGATATTAGTAGCCGCAATTACCACCAGGGCAGCGCATAGGCTTAGAAGAGATGAGATGCGTTGTCTAATTAACTTCCTAACCTAAGGTGTAAGTGTACAGGTTGAATTCGTCGATAGCCATTAACTTAAAAACGTGACGCACGTGCTGTTGGGTGTCGTTTTATGTTTCAAGTCTGTCAGTTGTACCTTCATTTCTGATCAATTCCCCTGATTACTGATGTTGATAATCTTTATTCAGGGAAATTACTGATCAATTCTCTTGATTACAGCTTTTGATAATCTTTATTCAGGAAAATGTTGATCATTCCCCTGAGTACTGGTATTTATAATCTGTATTCAGGGAAATTACTGATCAGTTTCCCTGAAAAAGTTATAACTACTGCTGTGTTCACGATGCAATTAATTGTGCTATTTGAAAGTTGAAATCCCCGAAAGTCCTTAGCAAACTTAATGACTTAAATCTACAAATTGGGCATATGCATATTGAAAGCTTAAAATGAAGCAGACAATCACTACGTTTACTTGACCACTTCGAAGCGCTTCAGAGGGATACACATGGCGTCCCTGTGACCTCCATGGTTCTTATAAACACCCGTTCGTGGTGCTTTCTCTCATCTGGCGACATAAAACCCAAAACGCTTTACGGAGGTGGTTCGGGAGTCGGATGCGTAGAGTCTTTATTCATGCAAACACTCGCAGTCGCATTGATATGTTGGTCCACGTCTGGTAAAGATGGCGGACACACTAACGACCGGTGCCCACATAGTTTGTGCTGGTATCACTCGAATTTTAGGTAAATAAAGTAAAAATAAGTGTACATGACTAGGAAGACCAGTAAGACTTGATTGATTTTGGTTACTAGGGTTTAAGCTGACCCAGTTTACTGCGTGAAGGGGTAGGGCAGCGTGGGACGTGTCCACCATTCGTCAAAGGGAGGGCAGGAATGAAAGGGATACGGAGTGTACTGGATGAATCGCATTCCTCAACGGAATCGCCGTCATGGTTTTGCGCCTAGAAAACAGGGCCTGTTTTTTTATGCGCGTTTCAAAATGCATCGCTAAAATGCGCTTTCCTGTCGACGTGTAACCGTAGTGACTGTGTCCAAATGTTATCGTGCTGACAGACATAGACCCAGCACCAGACTAGGAGCTCATGTGCTCTTCATTGCACTGCACGTCAAATAAAAAAAATACGAGAAAATACCCTAATTATTCACGCGAGAGAAGAGTGAGGTAATGGGGGACTGGGTAAGCCGACGACAAAATTCATTCGCTATTCCAATTTCTCGCTGACTAGAGATAGTCGCCGTAATCCGCAAGTGGGTAAGCTTCCACGATTCAAGGGTTTCGATTTTATTTAGTTTCGATTTGGTTTGATACTCACAACCTTAAAGTGTGTACTGTGCAGCGACCGGTAATACACATCCGAACCGCAGTAAATTTACATTTCACTGGCATCCTACACCCAAAAAAAAAAGCATCTCGATTAAGAGCGCCTCCCACCCCCCTCGCCTCCCCCAATTTTTGCACAACGTCGTTGTCGTGATGCGAAGCGAACCAAAGAAAATTACTTAAAAAAATAAAAAAACGTAATGTGCTAGCGCCAATCACCCATCATCTCCACGGCTCTCGAGTGGAGAGGACTGCGCAAACTCGAATCCATGACAGTTCAGTTTGCCATCGATGTGGAGAAGAAGAAAAACAGAAATGAACGTTCTTTACGTAGATAGGTATGGCTGTAAAAATATAGGCACCATCCGTTTAAAAAGGGAGAAAAAAAAGAGAATAAAAAACTGCGGATGGCTCTGCTTCATCGTGAAATCGGGGGGTTAGAGAAAAATTTAAGGGAGGGAGGGGGGATGTGACAGGCGGGGGGAGAGGGGATGTGAGAGGGTAACGAGGAAAACCTGGTTTCGATCAAAGAAGCTGCAACGATGGAAATAAAAAAAACGGAAGGAAAAAAACCAGGGGAATTCGGCAAATGAGGGGAAATGACGTTGGTCGAAAAGTGCGCCGTAAGGAATAATTCCCACACAAGATTTGGGAGGGGAACGCCGAACATTTTCCCAACTGGCAAAGAGATAAAAGATGAACGGAACGACCCGACCATCGGATGTATAGATGGATAGATAGACATACAGAAATTTAAAGATGAAAATCTGGAAGGAAAAACAAGCTTCCGAAGAAAAAGAAAAGAGCAAGGAGGGGGGGGGGCGGGGGCTACGTTAACCATTAAGGAGGTAATCGGAATAACCGACTGATGCGTTCACTGTGTCTGGGGAAGTTCCCTGCCGTCCAGCACGGTTACACATCGCTGATGTCTTCAACATCCGGATTGGATTCAACCTTCGTAAATTGACGTAAACACTGATTACACTCTTCTCAGCGAGCCTATACATAAAATCTGTCGTAGAAAGAACTCGAAAGTCGAATGCACTTACCCACCGGGACACTTCGTTTTCGCTCTTGCAGCATGGATATAGGGTACTGTACACATAACGAAAGGGGTGAAGCCAGCCTGAAGTTCTGTAGAGAACAATCCGGTTTTTTTTTTCTAATCACTATCATAATCACTGGAACTCGCGCTGAACGTCTTTGTTGTGAAATTGCCTCACGTTATAAGTCATTATTTGTGCCACTAAACCATGCGCAATGGCTGTTTGCCGTGATGTCACCATGAGTTAGCCAATGACGAACGAGAACAACGGCTGTTTGGCCGTCTGATTGGTCTAGCCCAGTCACGTAATATGCACGTCCCAGCAAACGGCCATGGCGCGTGGTATAAGTTGTCCAGAGTGACCTGAGAAGCTTTTCAGTTTATGCAATCCCGGTCAACGTCCGGTAATGGCCGTGGGCTTTTAACGCGATGCGAAAAACGCTTCTCAGATCGCTCCGGACAACGTAGGGGTACTAATAACGACTTCGAAAATAAGACGAGTTATCGATAAAGACGTTCAGCGTGAGTTCCAGTGATGATAATACCCCGTAAGCGTAAAATTTAATAACACTCAATACAGATTCGGATTGGTCAACGATATGACTTCTGAGTGGTTTCACTCCATTCATTAGACGTATCGTATTCTGTATCTATACGGATGTGAGCGACAACGAGTCTCTGTACACTTACCAGGCGATCAAAACGGCGTCTTAGGTATCGTCGCACGGAAAGTGACAATGACCTTGAGCCGAAGGAATTAAAGTGAAGGAAGTGCTTGTCAGTTTAATCGTTTGCCTATTAGTAGAAGGTTGTTGTGTAAACATATGCTCCAGTCATCATGTATAACCCATAACTTACACTCAGGGCCGTAGGAAGCAAATTAAAAGTCGTACGGCCCAACCAACTCAAGGGGGTCTGGGGGAGCGCTGTAAAGCGCCCCAGTGTGTTTCGAGGCTGAAGCTGAAGCAATTTCTGGTATTTTAGTGTTTTATCTGGCATCTGGAGGCCATGTTTTTAACAAAGATTTAGGATTTTCTTTTTTTAAGTAAAATATGGATTGCAGCAGAGGCAAAACTCTTTGGAACAGTTTTTTTTTTGCTTTTTGTATTTCGCCCCACCAAGTTAGGTGCATTTTCCCGACGGACAGTGAATTTTTAATTGCTTGAACCCTCCCCTTCCCCCCCCCCCTCCCCCATTTTCAGCCATTAGGCTACTGTGTGCTATTATGTGTACGATTTGCATAGGAAGGGGGCAAACTTTTGTGTTCGTATAAGTTTTTAGTGTATCCAAATTACGCGAGGTCGGTGGGCAGTCCTGTCGTTGATTTCCACTCGGGACAGTAGGATTTTCTTTCGTTCTCGGATTAGTTTATCTTGTATCCGGAAGTTAAGGCCGGTCTATAATGAAGACTGTTCGTTTCATCCTAACCTGTGATTTATTCTTTATTTACGTGACGTCATTTTAGGACCTTACCATTATGTACGTAGCATGCAATAAGTTATTCGTTCCCTCCCCCAATTCCTTCCCTCCTCCTTCCTGACCCCGTATATCCGCCACTTGCTGAAGCTTACTCTGGATAGCGCCATGTTTTAAAGTTTTTCTTTTACTTCTTTTCCCCAAAAATCTCCTTCTCCAGATAAAGCTTATAGTTCTTCGTACGTGTGCGCTTATTTTATGCAATCTACTCAGACGCTGCTCATCAAAGCTCAATAGGAAAGACACCCGTGTTACAGGGTAGTTTCAAAGGGTTGACGACTGCAGCCGTATTGTGTGTGTTTGGATATTTGGTATTTTAAAACTGCGTGCCAAAAAGTGGTACGGGAAATGCCACACCAGCCGTACCGCTTCCTACGGCAATGACTTACATTCTGTCCTCATCTTTGGCGAAGCATTTGCTCAAGGAATCGCACGTACACAGACGTACACTAGAATAACGTAAGCACCCTTTATGCCCATACGTTTCATTCTAGGCACGTTACCTGGATTCAAACGGGTCCTCCAGATCACGGCCATACCGTCTTTATTGATATAATCACTTGTCCATTGGCGTAAAGACTCCCCTGAACCCTTTATTAAGCTTACAACCCTGACCAGGACTCCACTCGACCGAGTTTGCTCCGTCGTAGACAATGGAGAGGTAATATAAAGCAATACACACTCATACACTGTGTGTTATTTACAGCTATTTATACGTATTTATTTAAAGGTACCTTCCTTCCAGCGTCATTTTTCTCGATCCTCCACATCAAGTTCTGTTTACTTACCGTTAGTCAATCCCTTGCTAAAAATCCGTTTTAAAACGTGGCGTCTCGGAGATTTTCTGTTGAATATTGGGAACTAATTTAATAGCATCCTGCCATTATATGATCCTTTGCGCGCTTACAATAACCTTGACGTTTCACCTGTGTGTAACCTAATTTGTGTCGCCTAATTTGTAATCGTTTGCTAATAATTACCATGAGATAAAAAATCGAAAGGACTAATGCGGTAAAATTTAAAATTAATTATGCGAATAGATCGTCGAAGAAAAATTATAAGATACTAGACTAAAAAATTATAAAGTGAAATGTTAAAATGCGAAAATCATTCCAGTTTGTGCCGATCCAATTTTTGCATTCATGCTGTTTGGTCTACTACGCCCAAGGTCAACTGAAATAGTATAGCTGCGTTCGCACCTACTATCCTAGTTGGCCTTTTATTACTACGCAGTCTCGCAAAACAGTGCGATGGTAACATGCGCGGATGGCGATCGGCACGTGGCTGTTATAAGGCAGGCGGAGTATACCTTTAAGAGCTTGTATCGTGCCGAAGATGAATCTACTGAGCAGACTTGCATTTTCCATAGCATTTGCTTTTTTTTTTTATCCATATGAGAAAAATCAGATGCTCATAGTTCAGCAATACATGCTCGTACTCATAATTAAGTTTGAGCATTTGACCATTTTTATTCATAAAGGCTTGAGGATTTGCTTTAAAAATAGGAGGTATAAGGTTCTGCTTATATTTATTGATTTTGATTCACTGTTTTGCCTACCAGCCCGCGACAGACAACGGAGGGACTACATTATTTTGAATCGTGCACCGCCGAAAAACTACGTGATTTATCATGACTAATAACCGGAAGGGGGGGGGGGGCACATTTTTTTAGGGAAAGCAAAAAAAAATTTAATTCCAAATTTAGTTTGTAGGCAGGACGATGTGGTGAAAAAAGATATTCCCAGACTGACCTAAGCCCACGAAGCAAATGAAACAAAACATTTTATTTTCAACCCGATTTTTTTCGGGTCTTGTTCACACACACACAAAAAAAAACAAAAAAAAAACACATGTAACGAATTAAAAACGAAGGGCTGCTGGGGCAATGCGCTAGTGATAGTGCTGCTATTATAGGTTAGTTTGGGTTAGTTGCCTTAGCTCGAATTTCACTAGGCGGTTTACGGAGTTTCACCGGAAAACGACTTTCGTACCACTGTTTTGTCGTATGTGTTTGTAAAAAATAGTTTTTTTTTTTTGTCCCCCCCCCCCCCATTGTTGTTGTTATTACAGGTTAAATTAGTACAGTTGCGTTGGCTCGAATTTCACCAGGAAAGGTACGGAGTTTCATAAGGAAAGGACTATCGTAATGTGTTCCCCCACCCCGTGCTTTTTACCCCTTTAGCTTTTCCCTTCAGCTCTTATTCCGATGTTTGTTTGGGTAAAAATGTCAGACATGACCGCACACTGGCCTGCACTGCAGTCCTCTAATGTTACGACGGGTGTTTGTTCATAGTAAAGCCTAACAATAAGACAAAACAATAACAAGCGTTCCTTCCGACGAAACAATTTCCCCACTTGCTTCTGAACCGTCATTACTGAACGTTTCGAAGATGGCAGAACCAAAACCGACTCCATGTTAAAATCTCGGATTATTTCTAGCTCCTGCTACAAGAGCACAAGCGAAATTGCTGCATAAACGCTCCATTACACTGAAGAAAATCCCCCATTTTAATGTGCACTTGGCTTGAGGAGATGGGAGAGACGGGGGGCGGGGGGGGCGGGGTGAAAGTGTTGCAGTTTTCGTAGGTTTATTACGGGCGTGCTCGTAAACGCCAGAACAGACGCCAGCATTTAAAATTAAAGACGGGAATGGGAACGCTATCTTGATTGTAAACAATTATGTGTTACAAAATCTACCGAAGCGTTGGCGGGTGGATGTGCAGCTGCAGACATGAGGTTTGAGACAATTTCCTATTTGTTAAAATAACGAGATATCCTTTTTTTTTTTATTACTGTCACTGTAAATTTAATTTTTAACGGCTTGAAATTGAAATTGGTTGTTGTTGTTCGTATTCAGTGGTTACGACGATATATTTAGAAAAAAAAATTGGTGAGCTTAAGAGTAAACCCTTAATCAAAAAATACCGTTGTATACCCTTGTTTACCCTTTCAAATCCTTGTTTACAGATAGCGTTGGCGTTGGCGTTAATGACGTAGCTGTCGACACGCCATAAGCCTCAATCTCGCCCCCCCCCCCTGGTGTCCCTCGTGGAGCCCTTCGTATCCATGATTACCCTTATGTACCCTTTCGTACCCTAACCTAACCTTATACACCCTTTCAAACCCTTGCTTACCTTCAGTTACCTTTGTTTACCTTTACGTGCCCTTTCGTACCCTAGTTTACCTTCATGTACCTTTTCGTTGTTTACCCTTACGCACCCTAGGTTACCCTTATGTACTCTTGTTTATCGTTATTTAACCTTGTTTACCCTTATTCACCTTTTCATACCCATGTTTGCCCTTAAGTACCCTTTCGTACCATTGTTGACCCGTATGTATCCTTTCGTACTGTTGTTTACCCTAATTTATTTTCGACTTAGAACAGTCGTCTGTATTTATAAGTATTTGTAAGTGCATATTTTTATTATATTAAACAATTGTATTAATCCCACAGACACACCCGCCCCCCCCCCCCTCCCCAACAATTATTAGATTCGGAGCGTACACAAAGCTGAAGACTTGGGACTGCGAAAAATATGGCAACATGGGCAGCTTTAGAGACCCCGGGCACTGTACACGCCCACCATTAATTTGCCCCCTTCCGTAACGACCCCATACATTACGTCATGAAGGTGTGTGTGTGTCTTCTTGTTCAACTCTAAGTTTATGTCTACGGGTTTTAACGGTTTCAACATTGAAAATTATTAAAGTTGCGGAAACAACCCGAAACAAACTACTTTACGATTTAGAAGCTTTAAAATGTGTTGCGATGATTGAAATTGCAGCAACGCAAACCGCGAAAAGGGGGAGCCATTAATAATATGAGATTGCATTTAATATGCACGTAACCCCCCCCCCCCCATCCCCCCGACTCACCGTGGCCACAAAATGGCCGTAAATTACACACTCGCAGAATTATTGGTTTACTCGAGGACTTCTATTAGCCAACGATAATTCCTTTTGTTTTTTTCCCACCTTTTCATCCACTACTGCGCAATCAAGAAGTACTCAAAGCCAATAACATAAGCGCTATAATAAAAATAAAAGGTCGCCCTACTACGTTTTCTTTCACACCAGTTTTAACCAAGAACATTTTTTTTATCAAAGACTACATCAATGTTAAGTACAAAAATTGTTTAGTAATTTACTGGTTTGCAATAGGAAGGCGAGTGGCCTTGGCACGGAAAAAATATATAAAAAAAATTGATATTAAACCAAACACAGTTAATTTTTTTTCCTTTTCTAACTTTTCTTTTGTTTTTATTATATTTGGTTGGAGTTTTTCAATTATTTGCTTTAAATGTGTGCCCTTGAGGTTATTTAGTGTTTTTTAAGGTTTTTTAAAAATGGTTTTTCTTTATTTTTAAATGACAAACTTTGACAGTCGTCATCTATGGTAATAATATTATTGTTTTTGCTATATTCTAATTAACAAACTGTGCACTGGTTTTGGAAGAAAAATAAGATTATGAACTTTACTTAAACACTTGTTTCTTCTAAAAAAAATTGAAGTATAGTATTCGTTGCATACGACCCTTTTCCTACCATTAAGTGGGGGTTCCTTCAGTTCCTGGCCTACTGCCATCTTGCTTCCCCGAACTAAGCAGTATCTTTTTCAGCACACCCATTTCCCTTTTGCTACCGACTGGTCACAAACCCACCTGCCTTGACCTGGTTTTGACTAACTCTCAACACACATTATCCGTTGCTCCTTTGCCACAAGAGTGATCTGTTACTATTGCTTTCTCTAGTAACATAAACCATCATGATCCTATTCCAAAATCTACAAGGTCAAACTATTCTAAAGCTGACTACATCCTTATTTGAAGCTGACTGTACTCTTATCACCAGCATGATTTTCATGCATTGACTGGACCTTTGAATTAGCTGAAATTAGTAAGAGACTGCGCTGTCGCATTTCCATTCTGTTATTAGGGAATTTCTCCTTCCTGTTGTTTCCAGCACAAAGGTCAATCTCGTCCCCCTTGGCTTATCCATACAGTTAAAGCACTAGTCAATAAAAAGAAACGTGCATGGGATCGGTACCAAACAGATCCCACCACTAACAATAATTCTATTTATGCTGAAACTAGATCCTGTGAATCTTCTTCCATTCTCTCATCCAAGTGGGATTACGAACCGAACTTCTCTCCGAAAGCAACACAAAAACCGAAGTAACTTTTTGTGTACATTAATAACTAGAAGTCTTTCAAATTCCTAGTAGTCTTTATGCCTCCAATGGTATGTTTCTTAAGACTGATTTTGAAATTGCTTCAGAATTTTACTCCCTCTTCCATTCTGTTTCCATCTTTGGCATCTTAATTCCACTTTTCCTTTTCCCATAAAGGTCCATTACTCACTGACTTTAGCATCGTGTCAGCAGACATCTTTTCCCATTTTAGTGCCCTAAAAACCTAAACTTCTCCTTGTCCGACCTACACAATCCACTCCTTATCAAGAGCTGTGCTTCCTTTCTTTCCAGCTGATACCCTCCCAATTATTTTAAGAAATGTATTCCTGAAGATACTTTTCAAAATTTGTGGAAAGGTGCCGAGGTCATTCCCATTCACAAAGGACGATCTTCTTCGTCTCCTTCCAACTGTAGACCCATTAAACTCCTTCCTATTATTTTCCAAGGTGTTTGAAAACGTTCTACGCTAGTACCTGGCCAAATGACTAAATTCCAACTGTCCTCTTCATAAATTTCAACACGAATTTAGCAAGGGCAGGTCATGTCTCTCAGACCTACTTGTTGCCACTGAGTGTTTGGGATGCTTACTTAGACAAGAAGTTGCCTTGTGACGCCATTTATTTTGATATTGCTATAAATCTTTCAACTCTGTTCCGCACTCCTTACATCTTTCTAAACTACATGCTGACTTTATTTCTGATTTTCTCGGTAGTAACCTCTTTTCTTATTTATATGACTGAAAGCAGAGAGTTGAATGTGATCTCCTCTCACTGATTGCCCTTCTATGTCTGGTGTTCCTCAGGGTTATGTTTTGGGCCCACTTCTTTTTCTTTTCTATATTAATACCACAGATTCCATTATTCTGCAGCAGTAACAGAATTCCCTTCTGAAGTGCGCCAACTAAAACAAGCTGTCTTTCAACTATGATATAAATTGACACAATTTTCCGTAATTTCCACTATGATAACTGTAAGGTTCTTCATCGGGGTTACAATAACCTTAAACACAGATGCTCCACCGGCTCTACGATTCTCCACTCCATTACCGAAATCCGTGACATTGGAATCCTTGTTAATTCTCACAGGCACTTGTTGCTGTTTCTAAAGCTAGATTTACTGGTAACTTTGTTCTCATATATCTCACTTTACCTTTACCTATCACTTTGTTAGACTCTATCTTGAACATTGCATCCAAACGTCATAGACCTTTTTATCAGAAATCTTTCCAACTTCCTGAAAGCACTTTTCAGTATTTCACCAAAAATCTGCCTCTCTTTCTGTTCTTCCTTACAATGAAAGGCTGACATGACCTAAAACTCGCCTTGACAAAAGGTGGCCTTCTTTTTGTCTTCAAGATTCTCCCAGGTAATTTACTCTCTCGTTTACCACTTTTTTTTACCCTTGCCCACTCTAATACTACACGTGATCACAGCCACAAACAGCAGCTCGGGTCTTTCAGAACTAACATAGAAAGGGCGTTTTTGCGCAGGTTTGTCAGCCTGCGGAATGGCTTGCCACAACACATTGTCAGTGCTTCCAGTGTTGACAATGTGTCAACACTCAAAGCTTTTCTTGGGCACTAGAAGGTAATCTGCTTTTGCCGTCACCTACCTTTATTTTAATTAAATTTTAATAGCTACGTAGTGGACGTACTGTATACTGGAAAAAATAAAATAAACTTATACAAATAAAACTGAAAGAGTTACTCAAAAGAAGTGCTCTCAGGCAATCTATAATAGAATTAAAAAGCACTCAATGAGAATTAAACTTGTTTATTAAGCCCAAAACAATAGTACATTTTAAACGGTTTTTACAATTCACCGTGCCTTTAGTTGCTGTAACGTGTTGCATTTCCAACCCAAGTTTAATGGGCGACTATGTTCAAATTATCTTAACCCAACTTGGGAAGTGAATTACATGCCTAACTAGCTATTTATCAGTCAAAAATTATGGGAGTTGTAAGATGCATGTGACGTACACTAAACTTTAGAATTTTTAAATGTTAAATTTTTGAATTTTGGAATTATTTCTCTACAATTTTTTTAATTCTGAAATTTAAAATTTTTGACTTTTTGAATTTGTAAAATTTGGAAATTTGGAAATTTGGAAATTTGAAATAATAATAATAATGTTTTTTGTACAAATGAGAATGGGAGAGCAGTATACCAGATATCTCTGATGCACTGCCTACGTTATATAATGGGTATAAAAGTTTAAAACATAAGTAAAAAGGTATTTTTTTGTCAATTAAATGTTGTCTAAGCTTATTCTTGAATGAAAACACATTTGGGGTAGCTACCACAATATGGGGCAGAGAGTTCCACATTCATAACACACGAGGTAATGTCTAATATTGGTCTTTGCCCTCTTCCAATCAAATTTCCATGCGTGGCCTCGAGTAAAATTTGTTTTGTTGTGAATAAGTGGAGGACCATCGCCCCGATAAATTTCAGCACGGACCAGTTTTGTAACAGTTACATAGGTCTATAATAAGTCGTCTGTATTCAAGTGGTTCAAGTGACTCAAACTTTTACATTTAATTTTTTTTTGAACTATTGCCTCGTAACCGGGAAACATTTAACAAACCGTTTAAAACTTTAATTGAAACCGTGCTTGATTGAACCTCGAGCTTTTATCATACCGATCCAAGTCGCACGTTTAGGCTAACGCTCTTGTGTAGGCAGTGCCGCAATTAGGGGTGGTGCACATGGTGCAAGGCTCCCGGGCCTAGGAGGCAGGGGGCCCAAAATTCATCAATTGGGGACCCAAATAAGACAAAATTTACTACAGTTTAGTTGGGATTAAGCATCACTTTGCCCCTAAATTTGTTTACTTGTTGCGGAGGGGCCCCATATTATCTCCTTGCACGCCTCCTTTGAAAAACCAAGCTGTGGCACTGTGTGTACGACTGCTTCGTGATTAGATTTCGTCTCACACTAGTCAAAAGACTACTGTTAGAAGCGCCACAACTTAGTTTTTTTTCTGCGCTTCCAAGAAGTAATTTTTATTATTTTACAACCCCCGGGGAGCGGCGGCAGATTTTACTCGCACACAGCAGCGTGAGACCAACTGATACCGCTATAAACCTTTTAGAATAATGAGCTGTATTAATAAGACTATAAATTATGTCACGGTGTACGTTATCCGACGCGGGGCTGAACGTATCCATCACTGGCCACTTGTATTGCTGCGCGAGAGACACGTCTGACAGCCATTTTGAATTCATTTTCCCTGCGCGCGCTGCGGGAGAGGCGTTGCAGCTGACAAGGCGAAAGAAAGGAGAGCGCTCCTTGATGGATGGAACGCTAGCCGCCATCTTGGATCGCCAGCTGGTGGAGACTTGGAGAAGTTGAGTCCATTTACTATCTGGATACTCCAACGGCTGCTCCTTTCCCTCCACCCCACACTCTTCTGAAGACAGTAAACAAAGCAAGCAGTGAATCTTAAAAACTCGGGGGGGAAAGCCACGAAGATTCATATGGTTGGCATATGGATTGAATTAAGGGACAAATTTAAGGGGGGGGGGGTTTGCAGGAGGGATGGAATTTTTGGTCAGTCGCCAGAAAGTTGGGCAAAATTGACTAATAATTCTTTTACCAGAAGGAAAACTAATAAAACTACGAGTCCATTAACTATCTCACAGGGACTCGTCGTCTGTCGCTCGCGTGCCGCATAGATACAGACTATACATACCGGGTGTCCCAAAAGTCAGGGGTCACCCGAGTGATATACTGAATGTGTATGCTGACATACCAGATACTTTCATCTTTGTTCATGCTGATGGTATGGTATACTACGCTAGTATACCATCATAAGGAAAGATAAAAATCCCCGGTTTATCAGCATGACCATCCAGTGTATCAACCAGGAACATCGCCCGGGTAACCCTTGACTTTTGGGGCACCCGGTATAATGAAAAGTGTGTAACCAGCCAGAAATCATATCGTAGAACAATCCGGTTTTTTTTTTATATAATCACTATCAATGGACTCGCGCTGAACGTCTTTATTGTTAACTTTTCTCACGTTCTAAGTCATTATTTGTACCCCTACGGTGTCCAACGCAATCTGAGAAGCTTTTCAGTTTTTGCTATCCCAGTCAACTACCGGTAATGGCCGAGGCTTTTACCTCGATGCTAAAACGCTTCTCAGATCGCTCTGGACAACGTAGTGGTACAAATAATGACTTCGAACCGTGAGACAAGTTATCAACCAAGACGTTCAGTGTGAATTCCAGTGATGATTATAGCGCGTAAGCGCAAAATTTAATAACGCACAATACAGGTATGGATTGTTCTACGATATGACTTTTGGTTGGTTTCACCCCTTTTATTATATGTGTAGCCTGTATCCACGTGACGTACAAGTGACAGACGACGAGCCCCTGTGGACTATCTGCCTACTCAAACGACTGTTATCTGCCCCCCCCCCCTTCCCAACTTCTATCTAAAGACAGGTGTATCGGTTGAATTCAGTGAAGATTTTATGTGGGGGCCATGGGGGAGGAGGTCACATTCCTCCAATGTTTGGACAGTTGGGAAATGGTGCCCACGTACTTTTTCCTTACAAATGGCTGTTCCTACTAACAGGGCGATAGTCAAGTAAAGGCAAGTGAGGGTGATCCGTTTCCACTATAACTTTCGCCCTTCCTTCCCTCAACCCAAGTAACCTAGGTAGGCTCACAAAAGTTCTTGCCTACCCTCACTTGCCTGCCTTGCCTTCCCTTACTTGAGCTGTTCCCCCTGTACCTGAGGCAGTTGCTTGCTTGGATCGGGTACAACGGGAACGGCACAAGGAAGGCAAGGCAGGCAAAGTGAGAGTAGACAAAACTTTTGAGAACTTACCTGGGTTGATTGGGTTGAGGGAAGAAAGGGAGTGAGTTATAGAGGAAACGAGTCACCCTCACTCGCCATCACTTGGCTATTGCCCTGTTGCAAGGCAAGGCTGCCACAAGCGAGGGGAAGGACAACACCTACCCCCGAATTAGGGGCGAAAATTCAAAATTGTACGTTTGTGCGCATGTGCGTTACTGTCAACCTACTCCTAGCAAGTGTAATGGAAACGCCACTGCTTGAAGGAGTTTTTCTTCTCCCTCGCTCAACCCTACCGTGGCCAGGGCACGGCAAGGGCTTCGTTGCAATTCGAAACTACATTTAACGTTGCTACGCCACCGGATCTACCATTTATTAGTCGCTTCTGAAAGGACGTTCTCTATGCAGTATAGAGTTCAAGGTATGACATCACTGATAGTGATGTGATCTATTAGTCGTTGCAACTTAACGGAAACAAAAAGCAGTTCCGTTAACCTGAAGAATAAATAAAAAAAATAAAAACTGACATCACTAATTTTCAGACATGCAAGTCAGTGAAATAAAAAAAAATAGCACATTATTGCAGCGCTTGGTGATATAAATCAATGCTCCTAATCGCTTTTACACCCCTCCTAAACACACACCCAACAAAAAAAAAAAAGATGTACACAATTTAACACCATTCTGGAAGTCTCCCAGTCACCTCACACAAGTTCTAACAAAAATGTTATTTTGGAGGGTTTTCAGAGGAAAAGTGTGCAGCGTGGCTTAATTCCCATCCCATGGGTTTGAAGTTGGGTCCTAAATTTTCATGAACACTAGGCACTACAGTTTATTACTTATTTATGTACCTTCAAGTATTCATCTTTTTTTTTCACGAACTGGCACAAAACAAAGTTGACCCCAGCTATTTTTAAATTATTTACTCCCCCCCCCTCACCCCCATCAAGTGACGGCCCAACTCGGACAGGCCCTGCGTTTACGCTTTTCTACACACAAGCACACACAACCTCCTACGACACGACACAACAATTACCATACAACCCTACGGGCCGAACATGATTATTAATGACTTCTTCGCCAGCAACACGACCCGCTTTAGCCTACACCCTATAACTTATGCCATGGAGCTTAGGGCGAAATAGATTGGAGGACATGCGGACGTGACACACCCCTGGAGACTTAGCGTGGCCTTGTAACGCCACGCCAATTTTGTCTGGACCGGGGCCAATGTAAGAGGGACAAAAGCGACCGAGTTCATTTCGTGAAAGCCTCAGCCCTCGTTTCACCTTTTGTCTTTTGGTCAAAAGGGATGTTAGAAGTCAAAGCTGGACTCGGGCCTATTTTGAAAGCCAGTCAGCAAAGCTCCCCCAACCCCCCTCTTCCGTGGACGGACAATGACCCACGTTGGGTGGGCTTCTTCTTAAAAGGCTCGAGTAGCCTCTGACCTTTCCTTTTAAGGGGATACTCCACTTGATGACAAATGATGGTCCTGGAGCTATTGGAACAAAAGTGGTTAGGAACAAGTTCAAATAGATTCTGGATTGAGCAAACCCATCGAACATGGGTGTTTGCTCAAACACCTTACAGGTACAGAATGCGTTATCATGGCCAAACTTCTTACAGCACCTGCATGGCAGAATGACTCAACCTGTAACATGCACTGCATCAAAGCTTGGGTAAAGGGCCAGCTGAGAAATGATCAAAGGGGGTGCACACGATCAAAACAAAGAGTAAGAAACTTATTTCCCTTATCATGCACACATTGCCTTGCCATGCCTTGCCTTGCGATTATTCCTTAAGTGGATATTGCATTGCCCTGCCTTACAATTAAGCCTCGAGTGGACATCTTGCTGAAGACAAAAACGATGGCATCTTTCGTCAAGCCTATGCTATGAAAACGGCTTTCTTTGGCTTTAATATGCGAAATGCTTTTGGGTGTGTTGGTAGCTGTTGTCATTTTCAACAAGGGAATCTTTTTTTTTCCGATTTACAACCTTAATATATGTTGCAAATTGTACGCTAATGTTTTATTTTACGTATTTTATGTCTGCAGTATTATTTAAACGCTAACGTTTAAACACTTTTTAAGTGTTTTTCAACTAAAAACGTCTTAGAATGTCTAAAAACGATGCGTCTAAGATGTGTTTATTAAAAAAAAATGTTTTTACAGAAATTTTCAGAAACAGGAGTTTTGTGAGGTATAATATAATTAAACTCTAATTTGTGTTCTTTATTTGTGTGTCAATTTCCTACCTTTCCTTCCCGTTACTGAACATATAAATTCTTGTTATTTTGTTTTAAATTTAGGATAGGTATTAGTGGTACCTGTGTCCTTTCCAGTCCTGTCACACATTTTGCAACAAACGGATCATTATTATTATTAACACTTGGAAATTGATAAAAATTGGAAATTTTATCACCATGTTGAAGAACTGATCATGAAAGTTAAAAAATATTTGCCAACATTGTACAAAGTAAGAGACTCCTTAAACATTAGTAACTTATTTATGAAGCTTGTGTTTTATCCATTGTTACATACGCCGTACTGTGTGTGCATCAACAACTTCTGGAGACTTATTAATCGTTTATAAAAAAAATACTAAATACGTGGTGTCCATTGCATAAGCTACAACATTTGTGCTAATTTTATTATTTATTATGTATTATCAACTCTATTATTTTAATATTATTTATTTATAATTTTTGTAATTGGTGTTGTAGATTGCATAGGCTATAACATTTGTGCTAATGAATTGTGCAGATAACTGAAGGAAAAAATTTTGCTCTAAATAATAATTTTTTTACTTGCCTAAACCAGTTCATACAGCCTCGAAAGAGACTCGTGCTTCTTACTGTAATTCGTAATTAATGTACTTACTGTATTAAATTATTATTATTATTATTATTAAAACTATTAGTGATGCTTAAAGCCTGAAATTCAAGCTACTGCGCTTTAAAAGCCAGAAGTCAGTAGCCAATCACGATTTCGAATAATAAAGTTCACGCAATCATCGTCACACCAGGACCTAACGAAAGTACTGTAGGACGGGGATTGACAGAAAAAAGAACGAGGAAAGAAAGAAAGAAAGACAGAAAGAAAAAAAAAGAGGGAAAAAAAAAGAAGAAAAAATCCAAGCGCCAACAGCTCGTTTTATTAACTGTACAGTTGGCTGAGTTCGTGACAGTGACAGTAATGACGCTCAGACCTGACGCCATATTGAATTTGGCGATGGACGTCAGCGCCATGGCGCGGCAAAGACAGACGTCATTCTGGAGCGTTACTTTTGTTTCGCGCGAAGAGCAAAGCCAATAGTTTTAAAGCCTCTTATTAGCGGGGGCATGGTTTTTGCCAAGAAGCAATAACGAAGACTGAAAAACGAATGAATTTCTTCAAACAAGGTGTCGGAGTTGACAGCTAACTGAAGGGGAAAAAAGGGGATACACAGTCTTGGAACCCGTCTTAGGAACCGTCTGAGATGTCCAACAAGACTTTATTGCAGAACTAGGAACCATGTACAATCCATGCTCGATTTTTAAGGGAAGTCCAACACCACACTATTCGCAAATGCTGACAAACAATGAGCGAGACCCCACAAAGTGTATGGGTTTCGGAATTCGAATAACCTTCCCCCTTGTACAAGTTCACAATTCCATGCGATCCTCCTGTTCTCACTCAACGCTTACCAATACCATGGACTAAGACATTATAGTGTCCGCGGCCTATCTTGAGTTCTCTGCAGAACGAACACAGATAATCGATTGTACGTTTTCAGTAGCAGAGCGCCTTGTTGATATCCAAGATGGTTACAAAAACAATGGCGGCCATCGATTAAAACCACCCCCTCCAGGAAGACGTAGCCGCTCAAAAAATACTTGCAGGATTCAAGATACACCGCGCACACAATAAAGAGAGGTTTCCACCAAATGATAGTCTGCAGCATTTAGCCCAATCTAGCGCTCATTTAGGGCTATCTAGCACTTGCATGCAGGAAGCGAAGGCATACACAAAGAAAATTCTTTCAGCGACACAAACAAGCCACGTGCCTCTTTATTATTGAGGGAAAATTTGGTACATCCTCGTGCACCTGGGTACATGCCGTAAAAGTTAACGATATCACTGTCAATAGATGGCGCCATAGTAGATTCTTTACATTTTACTGTGGCGCCATCTAGTGACAGTGATATCGTTGGCCGTTGCAGCTTGCACCCAGGTACACGAGGAGGTACCGAATTTTCACTCAATAATAAAGAGGCATGTGGCTTGTTTGTGTCGTAAGAAGAAATTTCTTTGTGCATTACTTCGCATCCTGCAAGCAAACTAGATAGCACTAGAGGGCGTTAAATGCTGCAGACTTTCATTTTACTTGTTCCAAGCCTACATGGGTCCTGGTGGTAGACGAGTCTACTAATACCGTGTCTTTCATTCCTTTTTCGTTACATCTTAGTGCTTATCCTTTTATAATCGTTTAACATCTACTACCTCTCATAACGCTTTGCCTCTGTCTCACTTCATAACACAAAGTATTAGCAGAGGCGTTACTAGCCTCAATGACTGCCAAGGCCCGCGTAGGCTTGGTACAGGTAAGATGCGATATCTTGTTAACTTTATAATCCGAAACTCTCCTAAACCTATCCAGCCCTCTAAAGACATGGAAACTTGCCTGTTCACAATGTAGCTTACCCGAACTGTTCCCAATATAGTTAATCTTAACTGTTCACAATGTAGCTTATCCGAACTGTTCACAATATAGCTAATCTTAACTGTTCACAATATAGCTAATCTTAACTGTTCACAATATAGCTAATCTTAGCTGTTCACAATGTAGCTAATCTTAACTGTACACAATATTGCTAAGCCTAACTGTTCACGATATAGCTAATCTTAACTGTTCACAATATAGCTAATCTTAACTGTTCACAATATAGCTAATCTTAACTGTTCACAATATAGCTAATCTTAGCTGTTCACAATATAGCTAATCTTAGCTGTTCACAATGTAGCTACTCTTAGCATTCACAATGTAGCTAATCTTAGCGTTCACAATGTAGCTAATATTAGCTGTTTACAAAGTAGGCTCTATTCACCCTTGTTTCACCTAATTCACAATTTAACCATATTGCACAATTGTAAAGAGAATATCTGTATCAATCGACGTCTAAAGCAACAACAAAATGACATAAGAGAGAGTACACCCACACAAGAGAGAGTACACCCACACAACAAAACAAAACAACTAAGTCCAGCACCGAAAAGCAACCTTCATGCCGATCCTTGGGATCCTAAGCAAAGTACAGCCGAGTTGTTAGGGGCATGGCCTCCCAACCAAGAGCACACAAGATCGAGTTACATAACCGAGCTAGGTACACATGTAACTTTAATAAAAAGGCTCTCGCTGGGCGCGCATCTGAAATGGAAGGGATATTCTCCCAGAATAATAGACACCATGCTTTATTTGCACAGCCAAACTTAATTTTTAACGAGTTTGGTCTTTGTTTCTCATAAGTGATTTCTTTTCCATTGATTTCATCAACTGCGATTGTAGTCTTGAACAACAAATTTCATGCTTGAATCTTCCGAGTGGGGTGCAGCAAGTTCACAGGCCTATCCTCTCAACCCAGAAAGGACAAATAAAAACCTCTGGTAAACGGGTCGCAAAGCTGAGAATGGTTCGGCCTTCCAAAAGAATGATATCAACATGCCAAAACATTCAACACAGCGTTTACAGACGGCCTTTAAATCATGTACAAACAAAACATTAGGTTACAGTGTTAAAGGGGTATACCTTCTAAACGAGATACATATACATTTTTCTAAATATTCCTCGTGTCAGTCTCAAAGTAAATATAAGCTAATGATTAGTGTGTACGTGCGTCGGACTTCTGTTTCGTACGCTAAACGACATCTCTGGAAAACGGTAAAACAAAAACAACTAATAGTCATCTATCATCAGTAGGGTCAAGAATTCATAGGGTTTGGGAGGAGAATTTGTAACTCTAAAAAGCCCTATTGAAACACGTTAGATTCGTCCCCATTAGTTCAGTCCGAGTTTTCAGAGGGCGCCACGTGTTCTATCTGGTAATTTTTGCTCATTTTTCATCCTAAATCTAAAGTAAACTAAATTACAACTAACCTATAGGCTAAATAATAATTAAATATAAACTAGTTTCGTTTAGTTTAGTTTAATTTTAGGCTAAAAACTGAGTAGAAATTCCCACTTAAAACACATGGCGCCCTCTATAAACTAACACTGAACTAATGTGAATGTATCTAAGACGTTTCAGAATGGGTCTCGGTCACAAATTCTCCTCCCCAACCCTATAAATTCTTGGTAGGGTGATGAACGGAAAAGAGACGACTGAAAATACTGAAGATTTTTAGCAAAAAAACAAAGGCAAGTATGTGTGAGGAATAGGTATCTGACTGTAATTAACTTTCCAAGCTTTAAATTTTAGCAACATCAACGTGCATTACTTGAACATCTAAACACAACCAAACAAACCCATTATTCCTTCTCGGATCCGGCACCAAAACTTTTCAAAGGTGGACTCTGATTTAGTCAAGCCCGGTTTCCTATTTGTTGTCGTTCTTTAAGTTAAAAACCAGTTTCTTTAAAGCAAAAATTATTAACCATTCGACTTTAATCCCCAAAATTGCTTCAACTTCTTCACGAAGGGGGAGCATTTTGAGCAAAAGCGCTCGAACTAAAGTTCGAAAAGGGAAGCAAAACAGCGCAAGAAAAAAAAAACAGCAAAAAAAGCCACGCACTTACACTCGTGCTCTCCATGTCAAAATAAGGAAACTTGTGGCCTGGATTCTAATTCAGCTCAATTACTGGGTCAAAACCTAGCCCTTCGCCTCCCCTCCCCTGCTTCCTTCCCCTCACGTTCCTCACGCCACCCCCATTTCTCCCTCCACACCTTTATTTTGCAAAACTCTGCAGTCTTAATTAAGTCTTGCAGGGATTTGGTCGCAACAACCCGGCGCAACTTGTAATTGAATCTGAAGGAGGCAAAAGCAGTTTACGTACCTAAACGCAGCCAGGCGTTGCTTTCAAGCTGATTTTAGCCGAAGGCCCCCAAAAGGTAAACTCGCAAGATGTGATGTCATGTGAAATGGTGGAAAAGGGAAGGTGGGCGCCTCTTGTAACAGCAACACAACAACAACGAGAAAGTGGTTTGGTCTTACCTGAAAATAAAAAATGGACAATAAAAGCGTAAATGAAACGTTAAAAGATAATGATGTTAGAGCGCTTGAGTGGGTTGGGAAATTATTAAAAGTTTTTAAAAGCAAACAATCAACACCAGGTTAGAAAAAATTAACAACAGCACGTCGCAACAACGTTGTTTTAGTGTTTTAATATTGCAAGCAAATATACGCTTAAGGGGGATGGCTATGTTGTGGGGGCTAGACTCGTATACGGATAAATACAGGCCTATATTAAAAGACGTAACACAAACTAAATAGTGCACCAGCGAAATTCTAACATTAGAAAACCTAAAATGTAGTAAGCTTGTGTACACAGATAATCACTTAAATTGTGACCCAGCTTGATGTTTCAAATATTACTACTTACACAGAGGGATCACGTAAGTTGTGACCCAGCTTGATGGTTCAAATACTACTTTTCTAAGCATACGTCATATAGATATATGAGTATAGTATTATGCACTTAAACACTACTTATACTGAGCGTCGAATTAAGTTGTAACCCATGTTGATGGCTAAGTTACTACTTATACTGAGAGATCACTTGTGACCCAGCTTTAAGATTCAAATGCTACTTACACAGAGAGATCACTTAAGTTGTGAACCAGATTGATGACTTAAATACTACTTATCCAGATATATCACTTTAAGTAATATCACTTTAATCACTCTATCCCGAGATATCACCCAGCTTGAATAGTACTTATACATAGATACCACTTACGTTGACTTTAAGTGATATCACTTTAAGATATATCACTTTATCCAGAGATGCACCCAGCTTGACTACTCAAACACTTCTCATACAGAAGGATCACTTAAGTAGTGACCCAGCTTGACGACTTATATACTACTTACGTTGTAACCCAGCGTGATGACTCAAATACTACTTATACAGAGGGATCACATAAGTTGTTATTCAAGTTGATGACTTAAACACTACTTATCCTGAGAGCTCAATTAAGTTGTAACCCAGGTTGACGGCTACTTTCAGAGAGATAACTCGCTAGCTTGATAACTCGAATACTACTTAAAGTACTTATACAAAGAGATCACTTAAGATGTGACCCAGATTGACGATTTAATCACTACTTATTACAGACAGACTCTTAGCCCTTGTTTTCTAAAAGTGGAGCCATTCATTCACCTTTAACTTGAATGGTGTGCAAGTTCAGCCGGGTTACAGTTCCACTACAGTACCGCTGAAGTGATAATTAGACTGAAGCTTTTCCACAACGCAAATAACAATCACTTAATAAATTGATTGTAATACAAAATGTAACTATCGTACTCCCCATAGCAGCTTGCCCATGTTGTTGCATTTTGACCCCATGAAGTAAGAAAAAATGTTAGGATACCCGCAAAGTTTACTTCAATCAGAGTGCCCACAGGCCCAACTTGTAAGTCTTGTTTTTTTGGCTTTGTAACGCCAGTATTTCTCAGTCCTGCTCTCCAACTTCACGGTGTAACCATGCTGCTGCACGTTGTTTAACCGACATAAATTCAGTTAGTGCTGTCATCCTATCAAGACAGGCTAGCTCACACAGTGACAACTGTCAAATTAAACCTGAACCCGTATGGCTACAGTCTAGAGTTTCATTTTTGGTCTCAAACCCTTGCCAAAATGCCTGAATTAGTCCTACTGAACTGCTGTACGTGTCGCTGAACCCAATATTACCAACCTCGGTCGATACAGTATGACCACACGAAAAATGGCAGACTGCAACCATCAAAAATGACGTTGGATGCCTCCGCGTGCCTGAGGGTTGGGTTCGAGATCATTTATTGGTCTCAATAGTCATAGTTCTAACAGTTCGGGTCCGATTGTTGTCTTTTTTTTTTCAAGGGTAACGGATTTTTGTTCATGGTTTGTGATGGGTATTTAAGAAGTCCTCAATGGATGACCTAGATAGCATTTGTTGAGGGTCATCCGTTTCCTGCCCAATCAATAACCTACCAAGCTCTTATCGCAGTAATCATGTTTCGTGACAGTTCGTTCAGTTGATCACGCGGCTGGGATTCAAACTAACGAACGCCATATCACAACCTCCAGTCCTCTGAGCCACCTCCTACGCCATCTTGGCAATTTTAGTGTATGATTTTTCACCATTGCGCTATTGTGCATGGTTGCTTGACTTTTACATAATTTCCAGCGAGTCGTGTTTGTTAATTTGGCTACAGGGAAGTGACACTTTAAAAAAGTCTCATTCTAAAAAAGTCACAAATTAACTGTTTTAAAATGATGTGCTTTAGTACTGAGCTACGTCATTTTAGGAAAGTCCATTTGAACAACATTCCTCATTCGGCGTTCACAAGCTGGAATTTAATGATTCTGTGTACTCATCGTTTATTGTTTATAATTATTATGATCGAGCGCACACTGCCACAATCAACCATAAGTCTACATCGCACATCCCCTAGTGTTACTTCCGGTAGTGCGCAGTCAGAACCATTGGCAGCCGCGCTGCGCAGATGGAAAATAAATTCCTAAAGCCTGCCCAGTTAGAAGTGCCAAAAAAAAAACATAGAACAAAGAATAAAAAACTCCCGACGTGTGCAATCAGAACTTTGCGGGGCGGCACTTCGCGTGGGAACATAAACATCCTTCAGCCTTTCCAATCAGAACTGCCAGAAACTCACTGCCGGAATATATGAAGACCATGGAAATTATTAACAGTAATCAACATTTTGTGACTTTTGTTTCCCGTGTTTTTTTTCCCCTAGGTAAATTTCTAACTTTTATCTACAACTTTTTTCCACTGGATTTTTTTTCTGAGCTCCGTTAAGTTGAACTCCACTGCCATGATAGTGGTGGTATTCCATACAGCCAACGAGTGCACAAAAAAACCGAATATATTGCGAAATTTAGGCGGACGCATCAAAAGTGTTGATATATAAAGCATTGTCCCTAGGGAAAAGTTAATACTCCAGACATTTAAAGCACATGGCTCTTTTAATAACAGTTCTATGATATCTTTCAACAGTGAGTGCTTCACGTAATATCGAAGAAATTTGATAAAATGTTTAAGTGGTTACTACCCCTTTAACTCTACCCGGATACCCAACGCTTGAAAAGAACGGCTCAGTGATAGTTCGCGTTGCCTGCATGTTGGGGTGTGAATCCTTTAATGTAGCGTTTAAACGGTGAATACTTTTTTTTTTACCATTATCTCATTTCACGAAACTGAAATCCTTCGTGTAATTATTTGGATGTTGTTTTAACGAATCTTATTAGCCATCAAGCAACGTGAATAAAGAGGGAGAGAGAGAGGGGAGGGTTAGAGTTGGGGGGGGGATAGTGCATCATTTCTACCTGTAGCTCTCTCTGTCAGTATATTTACCTCTTAATTACGAACGCAAATTACAGGCGAGACTGTATTAGAAAGAATAAAAGGGTGCTGAAACGAATTCATAATTTTTCTCTCTTTTTTTTGTAAATTATTTTTCTTCCCTTCTCAAAAATTTCGAGCGCTTTGAAAATAATCCAGCACTTTCGCGCCTGACGCTGGCTTTTATTTTGCATTTTCTAGTCACATTCTCTTTCTCTCACCCCCTCCCCCGCCTTCTCCCCCCCCCCTCGACTCTGATTAGCATGAACGTCATCCTAATTAGAAAAAGGGCGCGAACAAGAGAGAGGGTGAGGGAGAAGTCGGAAATGTAAATTTGGAGCTGAAACTAGGGAGGAGCTGGAGGAGGAACCAATGAAAATGATGATGATGAAGTGTTTTTCAGGATTTTAAAGCTGTGGGTAGGTACGGGAGAGAGGTGGGATTGGGGGGCGACTTAAATCAGAAGGCAAACACAATGGGGGTTTAGGATTTAAAACAAGACTGGTGCCAGATCCGATTACCACAAATTCGGATCTTTTTTTTTTAATTCGCCTAATTAACCAACAGAGCAAAGGCTAAATAAGTGTTAACAAATTAAGCGGAAAAAATATCCGTATGTTTGTTAAAACTAAAAAGGAAGTTTTTCACCGTAAAAAAAAATTCGTGGTTTTTCAAAAGGATGATTTACTATAAACCTCGTTAGATAAGGTCGAATACACGAACTTTAATCTTTAATCCAAGTGATGAAACGATGGTAATCCGTCATCAAATTACACATTGTAGATTTCCGTATGGGATTTAAAGGGACACCCGGCCTGCCTTATAACATTCCGCCTGCCTTATAACAGCTGCACGCAGATGGCCATCCGCGCTTTACCAGATCCAAGGTCGGCTGGGGTGGTAGCTGCGTTCCTCGCAGCTTGAAACGTAGCTGCTGTCTCGGTTGGCTTTGGGAATAGTACACGATACAGCATCAAGTTAAAGATTGTGTCGTCACCAACCGGAATGATTCTCGTATTTTAACATCACGATTTATAATTTTCTACGCTAGTGTCTTATAATTTTGCTTCGGTGATCTATTGGAATAATTAATTTTTACTGCATCAGTCTTTTAGATTTTTGATTTCATGGTAATTATTAGAAAATTAGTATACGTACACACGGAGATGAAACGTTATGATTATTGTAAGCGCACAACCCATCATATACGTGTAGGATACAGTAAATAAAGTTAGCAATTATTCAACAGAAAATCTCCTAGACGCCACATTTTAAAACGGATCTTTACCAAGGGATTGACTAACCGTAAGGAAATAGACCTTTGGGGTCGTACTTGATGTGGTGGATCGAGAAAAATGGCGCTGGAGGTATATCTTTTTAGTGGGTCGAATCAGCGTTATACCCTTTTCGATCATTTTAACAGAATAGAAGGTGGCAGCCAATAAGCTCAGAGGTTTTTGAAGGCCCAAGCGGCACGTGCTAAGTGGAAGATACCACCATCAGGGCAGTTGTTTTTTGCCGCAGGAGGGAGGAAACCGGAGCACCCGGAGAAACCCTCGTGCAACGGGCGGGAAGCAACCGGAGAAAAACCCGTACATATATATACATATATACTCTGCCCTTCAACAGGATTCTTTTATTTATGTAGCGCTCACCATATCGGCATGTTCCAACCCTCGTGGCTTTTATCCGGAATTACCGTAGGTTTAACGACAAATTTACTCAACCTGCATGTCTAGAAACCGTACATCCGCCGAGTAAATATTTGCCAAGGCCTAAGTCTTAAGGATCTTCCGGACTTGGTGATGGTTGCAACTTTCTTCAGTTTTGTTGCACCTGGTGTTGCACTTTCGAACAACTCACCGACACACAGAACACAGGGGAAACCGGGACCAAATAACTAAGACTATATATAAACCAACATAGTGAGAAATACAGACTGCCATTTCGAACTGCGACAAAATCGCCCCTGAAACGGAAACAAGAAAAGCGATACCAGCGAGCTAGAAAAGGGAGGAAGATTCGGCCATCACATCAGCAAAGAATCCTTCCATCAACCGAGGCGGACATAACAAACAAATCTACTCTCGCAGCCAAGTGTTTTGTCTTCTGTACCCACATACCCTCTAACCAGCTTCGAAAGGAAGAAGCACAGTGCCTGGCGGTGATCCACACCCGTCGTCAGTTTTCTGGCCACAGAAATGCGCGCAGGGAAACAGCAGGACGTCGTTGCTTAGCAACCACAGGCGCCCCGAGGCAAAGTCCGTTACCGTTGTCTCCTTCTATTCCGTCGAGTTAGGCAAGCAATAAATCCGTCCGACCCTTTTGCAACAACCCCTATCCTTCCTCCACCTCCCCTTACAAAAATCGACTCGTCTCAACCCGTCATTTACTGCCGTGGTGTCCTTCCCACAATGTTTTGCCTGAGGCGTCAAAACAATGCCGCCATTTTGGAACACCAACGGAACCGCAAAGACAAAAACAGGGTAGCGGAAGTCAACACAAAGGAGTTATAAAACCATTGAACTACTGTTGTGTGGAAACTGACCCTCATGGCGTCAGATGTTTCAAATTAGCAGGGCGAGATGGTGAGCTCGTTGAGAGGATTGAACATGTTCACGTTCACAAACCGAAGAAGATTACAACGATGGGCTTCAACGTTAAATGTTGTTAAAAGTTACAGTGGGGCCAACTGACAAAGCTTAGAAAAGTCATTGGGCAGTAACACGTTGACCACCGATTTAATTTGCGGCACTATACATTATTTTCTGCTGTGGTCACAATAAAGCACGAATGTTTACATAAAAAAAGTGGTAGACCCACGATTCGTGTCACTCAGGGAGGCCACCATTTTCACTTCCAAGATGGCGGCCCTCAGAGTGTCAAGAATAGTGGGTTTACCACTTTATTTTACACAATCACCCAAGTTTTATTGTGACCACAGCACAAAATAATGTATAGTGACGAAAATCAACTCGATGTTCAACCTTTCAATGCCCTGTGAGTTTTTTAGGCCTTTTCAATGGGCCCCACTTCAAATTTTGCCATCACCAGCGCTCACGATTTCTACAGTTTCCTAATAAATGTTGCTTTCGCAGGGCTCCCACATCAAAGTTAAGGGCCTGGGACTAACTACAACCGCGGGCCCGCCGTCCCCCGATTGAAAAGGTTACACTATCTCATAATATTCACCGGCCACAATTGTGCTTAACGGGTTGGTTCATTCATTAATCGGGGCTGCTTACGTTTCAAGGCTTCCCTGCCTAACAAGCTGACAGGTTTGCACTACAGTGCTCCTGCTCCGTGCTCGTTGCTGTTGGATTGGAATTGTTGTTTGTTGGGAGTAAAAAAAATTCACAATGCGCACAAACCGAGTACATTACTCACAGTCATCAAAACTGACAATTGCTAAAAAAAAAAGTTTAAAATTGACAATTTCCGGAAGTTAAATTGTTTGTTGGCAACGACGTCAGTAAAGTTTGGCATCAAGGTGATGCCACATATGACTGTACCATGATTATAGCACTATAGTCATACATAAAGAAACTTAGGATCACTGGGCGACACTTAGTATTTTCGAGGAGAGGTAAGTCAAATAAGAAAGGACAAAGAAAGCTTACACTTCACCAATGGATTTTTTTTTTATAAGGACACGACCATTCACAAAAAACAAAAACAAAAATTCTTAAACTTATAATTTGTGTGATTAACATTAGTGAGGCTGGCTTTCACGGTGAACGATTCTCTGGAACATCTGTGGTCCCGTTATCATGCTGCGAAAATGTTCCAACAGAGAAGAGCGGTCGGTAATTTACAGTTATTGGGGAGTGTCCAGAGTTAGCAGGCGAGAGACCTTGGGGACAAAGGCCGTTTTGACACAACTTTAACCCAAGTTGACTTGAACTTAAATTGCTTTAAGGGAGTTCTTTCCGTGTATCTAAGGAATCTTGTTTTGAACCACTTTCAAATTGATTTGTCGCAAACCACCTTCTTACATCGAAATACAGATGCAAACCTATTTACGTTGCCGTTTGGAGTTATATGTCACACTGC
>JAHWFP010241199.1:0-16398 GCA_023313725.1 Lithobius niger
ATCAATGTTTGCAACAATTAAAGATATATTCAGAGCTTGTAACAATTGACCAAAGGTTTCAAATAGTTTTAACAAGCGTTAACTGCTTCCATCATCTGCCTGACAAAATGCCAAGGCCCTATGTCTGCAGCGCCTGGATTCCCAAGTATATCCATCAGCCATACGTACAACAGCAAAACCATTCCTTCGACCAACTTTCTTTGGTACATTGTTGGGATTCTCTGAAAATGAAGTACCGTCAAAATTACTTTAATATTAAGTTCATGCCGCCGTTTAAACTCAGCCGAAGCAACCTACTATGCTGTTTTTATAAATAATTAAAACTAATAAAACGAAATAATACAACTGTACCCACCGCGTTCTATGCTGTTATACATTAAGGCTTCACAGGAGACTGTGGCGGATCACACTTGCATAACCATTTATAGAAAATACATTATTCATATCCTCTTTCTGTAAGGTTTACATCTTTATGCTGGACTAGTCTATTTGCTTTTTTGCCTGATACTAATCCAACCAGCATTTTATTGATTCAGAAAGTTCTACTATTAGTTTAGTCAATCAATACACAGTTTATCTTTAAAAATTTACAGAAAGTAAATCGTTCATTGTTGCTTAGAAACATTGTCATTTAGAAACCGCTAAATGAAATCAGCACGCGACTCGGAAATGAACGTTAAAAGTACGTTGATCGAAAAACAAATTGCTACTGTTACTTGGACACCATCAAAGCGTGACCAGCCATTAGTACAAGTGCATGATGAATATGAAAAAAAAAATTCCTTACACTTCGTATAGTAACAATAGAACAGAATAGAATAGAATAGTAATTAGTATCCCATTTAATGTTCACATAAATTGCAAGACTTGAAGACAAAATTTATAACATTATTGATTCGGGTTTTCAAAAGAAGCATGTAGTATTTTTTATTGCTGTATGCTGTACATATCGGTTCGATAACAACCATAGCAGGATGGCAAAGCGTTGCAAATGTTTAATAATCCACAAAGCTATGCATCCTTCTGTACTTGGATATAATCTTATGTTGAAAGGACTGGAGTTCAATTATTACTAAATACCAAAGAACAATCTGAACACGCTAAACACTCAAGTTACAGTAAAATTATTTTCATTGGATTAGCACGTTTCTATTCTATCGCCACCTTTCTTTTCTAATGGTATCGCAATAAACGAAAAATACTGTATAAAGTTATTCAAACATCAATTAATTTTTAAATGTATTTGACCGTTCTAAGTGAACATATAAAGTTTTGGCAATTATAATGCGTTTGGGTATTAGTCGTTATAAAAGAAAAAATGCCTTTTAACTTCTTAGTTGCTATTCAGTGCTTTCTTGAAGCTTGTTTGTTGTACGTAATGATTCAAATTTTTTCAAGTTCTTGAATTGGGTATTTTTATTTTCGCTTTCTTTCTTCACTCCTTGAAGTTCTTCAAGGTAAAAAGGTAATAAATGGAAACATTTACTTTTTTATTTTGTCCGTAATTTCTTCTGGTCATCAAGAAAAATAGAGCTTTTTGTTTAATCTAGATTTTACCAAATGAAAGTCCTTTATTTTTTGTTTTCCATTTCTGTAACGTGTTTTTCTTACACCTTATCCTCTTCCATTTCATTTGGTGAGGTTACATCACTAATTTTGTCTTTTATTTTCTGATGTTGTCTTTTCAATAATTTCGAAACAACTATCACATCAACCCTAAAGTTTCTTAGCTGGCTCGATTCCTGTCCACGCTAGCGTACTTTGAACAACTACAGTCATATTCTAGCACTTTCATATACTGCAGATCCTAGTTTTTCTTTGCAGTGTCTTCATTACACAAATGATGCCACTTCTTGATAGGGTCCCCATCATTTATCAAGGTCCTTTCTTCACTCGCAATAGCATTATGCTTTTGCCCACCCATTAATCTACAATAAAAGTCATAGCTCACTCACAGTGTATTACTACGATCAACTCATGTATCATCGGAACTTCAAGACTTCAAACTCACCATATTTGGATTTGGATTTACGCTCTCAAGCAAAAACCATCAAACTTAACATATCGGTTAAGCTACGCGGTTTCATGATCGACTCAACCAAAAGTCGAGCAAAACAGTAGTAGGGGATTTAACGCAGAAAAACTCCTTTCGAGCAACCCATCAGGAAAACCCGTGCAGATGGGCCCCTTTACCACACTTCTATTCCAGTAATTTTTTGCAGGTTTTTTTACACAGTGCTGTTGCTGGTTTGTTCACCCGTGTGGGTATTTTATCCCGGGGTAGGGGAGAGGAATACGATCGTGTAACTTTCAGGTGTGTGCATTGGTTTGGGACTAGTTTAGCGAGCGGTTGGTATAAAAGGCATGGATAATTTCCGTAGGTCTTTAAGTCAGCCATGGCTGCCAAGTACGACGTGGTTTCGAGGTTCTAGTGCAAGAAATGCAAGGTTGAGTTTTTATCGTGGGAAGAGGTAGAAATTCATTTGCAGAAGCCTTGCATGGTAAACTTTACTTGTGTCGATTGTGGAGGACTCGTTTCTTCCTACGATGCATTTTCGGCGCACTACGACCGATGCGATGGAAAAATAATTATGCCCGAAAAAAATCAAGTTTGGGAGTATATATTACTGCGAAGCTTGTTAGAAGTATTTCTCCGATTTGGAACAAGCTATGGTTCATACCAGAATTTCACATTCGTGTAATCTTCTACCGGTGAACGAAGAGACGGTTTCGACATTGGAAGACTAAAAAAAAAGACCAACAATGATTGTTGAAGAAGAAAAACGTGAACTTCCGATGTCTGACATAAACATTTTCTTGTATAAATACTGTGAAAAGTTGTTCATAAAGAATGCCTATAAATGGAGGCACGAAAGGCGTCATGAAGGAAAATGTAACGCGAGTTGCAAATCGTGCGGTACGACTTACTCTAATCAGCTTGCATATAAACGGCACAAGTGTAGAGGGCTGTAAAACAACGTGCGAGGGAAATTGGAGAGTCTTCAAAAAAGAGACATAAATTCTCTTTCCTAAACTCAAACCGCTGTTGAAGGAAGAAATAATTTCTCAAACACCCGTGAATTTCAACCTCTTAGTCAACAACGTCAGATCTCTAGTCGTACCTGTAATAGAGGATACTAGAATCGGCTGGCCTTGTCCTACATGATTCAGGATTTGAAAGACAAGACCGAGGTGACCTGATATACAGAACTCGAGGTGAGGCAGTTCAGTTTGGATTTAGCAGGGTTTGATCACGTGTGCGATGCTTTCAACAGGTGCTTCTTGACTTTCAAGATTTTATGTAGGATGAACTGCACTACGAGCCCTTGATTTTGTTGGAACGGTACGAGGATAAATATCGGAATCTTTTAGGACAATGTCAACGTTTTATGGTAAACATAAAAGCTCAAATTGGATTAAGCATTCTCTTCGAAAAAGTGACGGATAATACGGAAACTATTAAAGCTTATTTTAACTCCAACCTGGAGAGAGTGGGGAGCAAAGACGATCTCTCGGAAATGTGTAAGAAGATTCTGCATAGTATTGGTCAGTTTGCCGTAGAAGGAAGTGGATGGGTTGTCAAGCAATGCTTGTGCACTGAACTATGCGTTGGAATCTATAGACCCTTTGCAGGAAATGGTTACATAGCACTCCCCTACAAGCTAAAACTAGCTTCCGATATACTGGTCAATGTGCGTAGTGAGGTTGGTAGAAGTTTTCTGTGGTCCGTGTTGGCTAGTATACACCCTGTTCCATCTTTGCAACATGATTGGGATACGAAACATAACCTTCCTCATGCGCACGAGTTAGTTATCCTTATATTGGATAAATACCCCGGTCCTTTATCCAAGATCGCGGCGTTCTAAAAAGCCAACAACATTTCGATATCTGATTTTGGTTTCGAGGGTGACGAGCCTTGCGTTTATCGTGTGAGTTTCTTGACAGTAAGCATCACGTTTACGTGCTTCTTCTTGACGGACCCTACGTGACGATAAAAGATTTCAAGAAATTCATTGCGAGTTTCAACCCCAACAGAAACTTGAAATATTTTTGCAGGCATTGTGTACATGGTTTTCAAAATCGTTTAAGGTATGAAAACGACCATCTTCCTTCTTGCGAGGGAGTTCCGTTTCAAAAGGCCTTATTACCCAACAATGATGTTATCTGGTTTAAGAATTTCAAGAACGAGCTCAAAAGGTTGTCTGTAGCCTATGTGGATTTTGAAGTGGCACTTCAACCATTCTCCAGTTGTGATGGAAACGATACATACACCAGAGTTAACCACATACACCGAGCTTGAAGTTTTGCCTATGTGGTTGTGGAAAATTTAGGTGAAGCATTTTCCAAAAAGTTGTACAGAGGAGTACACTGCATGAAGGTTTTCTTCGAATCTGTATTAGAGGAGCAGAAAAAGATGATGACTTACGTGGATTCCCACAAGCAACGAATGAAACGTTTAACCAAGGAGCAGTGGTTGCCATCCAAAACAGCTGCGGGGTGCCATCTTTGCAAATACGGTGCATTTACCCCTCCCCAAGAAATGTTTAATGGGTTTACAAAAGTACCAGACCACGACCACATCACCGGTGAATTTAGAGGTGCCACGCACAGCAAGTGTAACTTTGCTTTATGCATAATTTCAAAAATTATGACAGTCATTTCGTTGTGAAGGCTTTGAATTCGTTGAAAGATTTGAACGCTATGCATAATATCAGGACCATCGCTAAGAACAAGGAAATAATCAACAGCATGAAATTAGGCGGTTTACTTTCATCGATAGTCTAGCGTTTATGACGGCATCTTTGGAAACTTTAGCTTCGAACTTAAAGCACTTCAGCATTACGGACAAGCTTTTTGAAGGTGAATCGATGGAACTCGTACGAGACCTTAGGCGAAAAATGTATTTCTGTACGAATACCTTACAAACGTGGACATTTTTGAGGAGGAGTGTTTACCTCCCCTGTCAGAGTTTACCTCGTTGTTGACAGGAGCAATCTGCTCCGAATCTTATGACCACTCGATGAAGATTTAGGATTTAGGCAAATGCAAAACGTTTGGAGAATACCACGACCTATTTGTGGACAGACGTTTGGCTTTCATTCGATGTCTTTGAAAACTTTAGAGCGACAAGTTTGTCTAGTTACGTATTGGACTCCTCTCATTACATTTCTACACCCTCCCTATCTTGGGAAGTGGCACTCAAGAGGACGGGAGTGTCTTTGTATCTCTTCACTAACATTGACATGCGTCTTTTGGTGGAAAAGGATATAAGAGGTGGTGTCTCCTGGCAGAAAGTGTTAGTTAGTCCCGGTGAATTTGAATAAATTTCTCATGTCAGCGATAGATGCAAATGGTCACAACAAGAATGCCATTACAATTCTCCCGAATCTAAACACTTTAAGAACCAATTTGATAATTATCGATCCAAATTACGGAATATCTTTTTCGGGTTACAAGAGTTTGGTCCAAGTCTTGGGGTTTGACTTAGGCAATTAAGTCAGAAGTCGTGAAAGTCAAAATATCGTCGACATTATGAGTGTCAATACAATTTTCGTTTATTTCGATGTTATCGGCAATTCTTACCTAAACAATGACACCTAGCCCACTTTATACTCCTTTTATCCCATTTCACCTCCCGGTTTCAAAATCATAGAGTCCCCTCATAATTTAATTTACCTCCCGGTTACTAACAAATTAACCAGAAATATAAGAGTTTGGCTCACTTCGCAGACCAACGAGCCGTTAGATTTAAACAGTGAGATGGTCACGGTGCGTCTTCATTTGAGATCTACCAGTTAAATTTTAAAAAAGGATAAAAGTGCTCGTGTTTGGAAAAAAAGGGAAAGGACTCTTTCTTAATTTAAACTCTAATAATAAAAAACAAACGGTTTGGCACCTAGAAACAAAGCTTTCATCAAATTCATAACAACACCCAGAAAATGAGCGTAGTAGAAGATTACTTAAAAATCAACGAACCTTTGGTGTACGATTCATCGGTCGACTCTTACACGTACCATGAATCCAATCCAATTGTTGGCACTAATCTCAACAAAGTAAATTCAGAAATCCACATACACGTTAAAAACCAAGATTTATTTCTGCACGTTCCCAGCAGTTACCTCCTGATTAAAGTAAGGTTGCTGAAGGACGATGACTCAGCTTATGCGGACAATGACACAGCTAGTCTTATTAATAATGCTCCCATGTTCCTGTTTTCTAACATCAAATACCATCTCAGTGATAAACAAGTCGACGAGATAAATTATCCTGGGTTCTGTACTCTGATGAAGGGACTGCTCACTTATGGCTCGGTGGAGCAAGCGGCTTTGCTCAGCCAGTGCTGGGCATTGGATAATGTGGCTTCCCTCGCTGCTGAATGAACCGACAACATGGGATTCAAACAGCGGCACGCGTCCATCATCGTTGAAACAACTCCCAAACGAAGCTTTACCTTCGCCATCCCTCTGAAACACGTCATAGGATTTTTCGAAAATTTCGGATTCAGGCACTGGCCTTACGATAGCTGCAAGCTCCCTCAAAACACCAGCTTCACTTGGTGCGTGTTGACTACGTCCGCGGTTTAAAACCTAGGTGGATAGTTCTAGCTTTTCAAACTAACAAGCAGGACTCTTTAGTAAAAAACCCGGGCGTGTTCGACTACTGCAGTAGGCAAGATGCTCATTGCTCACGTGACTCTTAATTCCGAGCGTTATCCGTTTCTCGATTTGTACTCTCATTTTGTGACTGGAGAGTACGTTGGTCTCTACAGAATGGTGCAGCAATTTAGGCAGCTGTGCTACGACACCAATGACTTGAGTTCGACTTGCTTCAGTTCAAGAATGCCTATCCCCTCGTGGTGTTGGAATGCTCCAACAGTCCGAAAGGCTTTAATCTGGAATCTTGGACGTACAGGTCAAACTGAAGTTTAGAGCAGCAATGCCAGCTAACACTACTTGTGACGCCCTGCTAATTGGAGACAGGAAAATTAATCTAAAGTTGGACAGAGGCAAAGTCGAAGTTGTTTATTAAATAATAACGATAATAATAAAAAACACAATATGGCGCTCAAAACAAGATCGCAAAGAAGAAGGCAGCTTTTTGCCGTTGGCATTGTTAGGACCGATTTTAGCCGGTATTGGAGGGTTGGCGGGAGAGACTGCTGGTGTGGTATCTGCCGTAAAACAGGTGCAAAACGATGCTGAAATTCTGGCTGAACTCGTGCGGCATCACAAGCAAGTGGAAGGTTCTGGCTCAAAGAAAAAAAAATTAAGGAAAAAACTAAGCAAAAAAAATTGCCCCGTCGCAGAGGTCTTTAAAGGCTACCCAAGGTTTAATCAACTTTGATAATCCTTTACCAAACTTTGATTTAAACGGATTGGCTAGAGTGATGAAAATTCCCAAATTTAGAGGTACTTTTAGTAAAGACACGCTTTCGTTAAAACTTAGGCTTACTGGCGAAAATGAAATCATAAACTTGGAAGATTTCCATTGGGTCGCCTATTCAACCGTTTCGGGAGAACCCTAGTATTTCGATAGTTTTGGCAACATGGGTCCTCCCTGGTCCGTGGTTAACAACTTGGGACCGGGAATTAAATACAATTATGAACTCGTACAAAACTTTTACCAGATATGGTGCGGGCACTTTTGCCTATTTTTTCTAAGCGCCTTCACTAAGGCCCGTAATTACGAAGCTGTTTTAGACTGGATGAAATGAGTTATAAAGTTACATGTAAATTTAACTGGAAATAAATGTCTTCTATTTGAAAATCTTCGAGCGTGTGTACCGCGATGTCCGAATTTTTTTCTATTTTGTAAGGAATGTCGAAAATGCTAGTTGTTGACTGCTCGTCCTTTATTTTAGTAATGAAAAAGTTTTCGTTCATACTTCACACTTAGCAATGAGTTCTATGGTCGGATCGCTGCAGTATAAAATTGCTTTACGAATTAAACCAGAACTAGTACTTATGAAGCTTGAAAAAGGTCTTGAATTTACGAACCAGTCGACTTCTTTTAGCCAATGGGCTTTTCATGCTGAAACTGATTAGCATGAAACAGTTTCATGCATAAATTTATTCGTAGCCACATCACTTGGTAAAGTAGGTTTGCTCAGGTTTCTAATCGGTTTGGTCGCGGCATTGAAGTATTTTTCTTGCTCGTCTTGTAACAAGCAGTTGCTGTCAACAAATACTTTAATAATAGCATCGTTCGGTAAGGTAGGTTTGCTTAAATTTCTAATCGGTTTGTGCGTTGCGTTGAAGTATACTTTCTGGTTGTCCTGTAATAAACAATTCCTGTCGACGTACACTTTTGTTGCAGCGTCAGCAGGTTTCGGGGGAAAGCTACGTCCTTAATTTGCTTCTTCTTCGCGTAAAAATTCCCATAAGCTTCATCTAAACACAACATATTTTTTCGATGTTAGAAATGGCGGAAGCCAACCCATCGGCGAGAAGAGTAATGGCTGGAGGCAAATCCGTTTTAAGTTTCTGAACGTCCATTGCCAGAGTACCGATCTGAGAATAATTTATGACTTCTTCAGAGTCAATGGCACCTCCTACTTTGGTTAAATGCTTACTTTGCATATCGTAGTTGTTTTCGGGTGTCAACATGTACCTTAGTCCAGGTTGTCCCCTCGGGCCGACCCCCACCACTTCACCCCTTCTTCTCTTGTTCTTTTCAACGATTGTCCAAACTTATTAACAGACATCTTTTTTAAATATACAAATCCCCCTCCCCAATCATATTTTATCAATAAATATATTAAAAAAGGAATACAGATAAACCTCAAGAATCAAGATGACTCAACCATCCTGGCAAACAAATCTCTCCAATCTCTTGCAAAAAAAACTTGTTGAAAGTTAAGAATGATAAAAGTACAAAGAATAACGATGGTATAAAGTTTTCCTTGTCTCCTTCCATACAGTTTAACGATTTAAAGGGTTTGGGGACTACCGTTTCGAACGAAAATTCAAAATAAAAAGGTTGGATTTTGCCCAGCGATCCGTAAACTCAAAAACTTGAAAAATCTTAAAAAGTATATCTGTAAAAAGCCAGAAGTCGGGTTGGACGATAGGAAACCCGTATCCTTGACTACGTTTAATTATCCTAATTCTATGCCCACCAAAAACAGTGGCTTATCTAAATTTGGGGTTAGGTTGGATAAATCAAACAAGGTTCTTGAAGTACCCTGAAAAAAGTTCCTAAAGTACCCTCCTGAAACAATTCAAGGGTTCATTATGAAAAAAAACTAAAATAAGCCTCAAAATACACCACACAAGACTAATTTACCATAAACTGAGTCTGAGAAATTTTTGTTTTAAAAATTCGGATCACTAAACGTAATTGAGCAGGTCAATGTACAGTTTTTTTTAGTATAAGCTTGCATTAACTAACGGAAATCATTTGCAACACTTTTCAGTTCTCTGTATCTACGGAAATTGCAATATTTTACAATTACCAGTTCTCTAGGCTCGGTCAAAGATCAAATACTTGCTTAATTTTCTGGCATAATCTCAACAGAGACACTGCCAACATTCCGATTGACGGGCTACTGAACAAGCCACGTGGACGATCAAGACGTTTGATCCCACCTCGACACTTGAAAGAATTGAGTAGCGCTGTGTCCATAGAATTATTTGTCACGTTCTTTTTCACACGACACTGTGGCAATTAAGAATGGTAAACACTGTTGTTTTTAATATTGCCAACTTCGTATAAAGAAAGAATACCAAATGCTGCATTTAAAAACCGTTAGTTGTGGCACCGTTAGTTGTGAAAACTATTTAAACTTTTGTGCCCTCGGTAGGCACATTCAAAGCAGTTTTATTCTAAGACTAACGCTTCACGAGTTACGGGTAGTAAAGTACCCTGAAGGACACACCCCTAATTGCTTGATAACGGCTTGAAATAAGTAGATTTTTAAAGTAGATGTTTTCATAATGTAGCACTAACAGTTGAGTTGAGAAAAAGATCCCTAATTAAAGTTTGCAAAAGTCCCTAGTTCATCTCTAAAAAGGTCCCTAATTCATTTCTAAAAAAGGTCCCCAATTAAGTTTGCAAAGAGGGTCCTAATTCATATGAAAAAAGGTCCCTGATTAAAGTCTGCAAAGAGGTCCGTAATTCATCTTAAAAAAAGGTCCCTGATTAAAGTTTGCAAAGAGGTTCCTAATTCATCTCTAAAAAAGGTCCCCAATTAAAGTCTGCAAAGAGGTCCCTAAGTCCTCTTTCCCCAAAGGTCCTTAATTTATTAAACACCTAGATTTGGAGTTTGTTTAATCATCTCTGTAATATCTAATGCAGTGCCAAAACAGGACCACTGCACCGTGACTGAGGTTAGCCTAAGTCACGGTCCCCCTAAAAAGTCCTTAATTTAATAACACCTAGATTTTGAGTTTGTTTAATAACATCTCTGTAATGTCTAATGCAGGACCACTGCACTGTGGCTGAGGTTAACCCCAATTCACAGTCACACCTAAAAGTACTTTGGTGAGTTGTGTAAAATTAATCTTAATTTTATACTAATTTAATTTATATTATACTAAAAAGATTAAATATTAATAAAGTGTAAACTTACATACTTACATAATTATTACCGGCAGCTGTTCAGTCTGTCATCTGAGCCTTCCAACTTCATTTGATTTTCTTGCTAACCTTCAGGTGTTTAAATAGTGTTCTGCAAGCATGTATATCTGTTGGATCAAATTAAAACTCTTCAAATCTAAGAGTTGGCCAGCCAGACTTCCTGACAGGAATTGAGAAATTATTCTGGTGCGGCAACAACTTTCAAACCGAGCGGACAAATATTTACTGAGATTTCCGAGAATTGTTCTAAAAATAGATTTTAATGACTCTCTCGTCCATTCAAATTATATTCTAAACCTGGTTAAGACCTCCTGGTTTGAGAAAACTTTACAACCAAATAATTTTAGATTTCGTTTTGGCTGGAATCAAACTCACTTTTGCTCGGTAAAGTAATTTAGTTTGGCCGTTGGGAAGCTGAAAGCCGGCTGCTTTATAACCAGCTTCCCGGCCTGCAAAATCTCATTTGCAGGGAATTTTTCAAAGGGAATGGATGTTCGAAGTTGCGCTGGGTAAGTTCACAATGCTTTCTTGATTAAATTATTATTAACTGAATTTTTCGTATGTGTGAGGTAAAAAATGAATATTTAAAAAATTTAATTAACATTTAAAGGCCGTAATTTTTCGTTGAATTGGAAATAATTTAACAGTAAGTCTCCATTATGTACGTACACTAGACGGATTAGATAATTGAATATTAACACTGTAGAATGCTGTTAAGTGATGATTACTGGTTTAAGTGTGTAGGTTTACAGTACAGTCGCTTAGTTAAAAATTGAAGAGTTAACACTTAAAACAATGACAAAGTGTACTGTTTTAAAATGCTGTAGTACTTACTAGACAGATCAGCGAGTACACTCCCCCCTAACAAAATAACGTGTTTTCATTGTTTAAAAAGTCTTTTATTTAAAATTTAATTGCTGGTTTGCAATTCAGCACGACAAACCAATCTATTTTTAAGTGCTTGTAGTGTCTTAAGTCAGTATTTTAGTAACAAAATCACAGCGTTTCAGAAGAAACGTGGGGTGTATTTGTGTCAATAAGTCAATTGTTTTAAAAATACAAGATACGACAAAAAATGTAATCAGACCACTCACAAGAAAATATTCCCCGTTTTTTTTTAGTGAGTAATCACCTGATAGAATTTTTTTCGTCAATATTCGTTTTTAAATCCATAGTTATTGTGTTCTTTCACCAGAAGTCGTTAGTCGCTCTAGAGGTCAGTGGCACCAAGCAAAAAAGGAAACACAATTTACAAAACTTTCACTTGGAGGTCAGTGGTAAAACATAAAGACGACAGCTGTGCAGGCATTAGAATTCCCACAGAAAATTACTGAAATGTTGCTCAGCACAAAAAAAGCTGAAATCAGCAAATAGCAAATGGGCCTATCCTGCCGCAATGTTCTCTTTCCACAAGCCCACAGAACAAACTGCCCCTTCCCCCAAAAATACTCAATATTGATGAAGTGATAACTATGTGTTTTGGCTACAGTTATCCCCCTCCCCCGTCTCTGTCCTAAAAAACGTGGGAGTTATCCCAAGCTATAGAAGGCTAACTAAGTACCTTTTATAGTCAGGAGGCAACTAGGGCATAGCTGTAACCATTTTGTATCGGGAAATGGAAGAATTATGATTAAACACCCCTTTTCTCCACTGTCATAAAAAAACGCGGCAGTTATCCCAAGCTATAAAAGGCTAATAAGTACCTTTTATAGTCAGGAAACGACTAGGGTCTACGCCAGAGATGTAACCATTTGTGTAAGGAAATGGAAGAATTCTGATTGCTCTTCCCTCCCCCCCCCGAAAATTTGGAGCCAGTTGGACTTCTGTATGGGGCCTGCACCTCCGTAAAAAAGGACGTACGGTGAACAAACCCCCAGCACTGCTGTAAAAAAAAGCCTGCAAAATACTCAAATAGACTTTATTTTTAGTATAATGAAATGCCTAGATCATATTTGGTTTTCGAGATGTATAGCTGTCAATGTTATAATTATGCATGTAATTCCAGCTCTAGTTATCCTTTGTGTGATGTTTATGCTCAGAACTGTTTCACTCGAGTAGCCACTAAAAATGAATGAGTACGTGTCCTATTGAGTTTATTGGCACCATAATACTCACAAACGTTTTTTGTTTGTCTAGAGTAACCAAAGACAAATTCTCAGTGAGCTTATTCAGAGACGTTAGGGATGGTAGATAAATTATGTGCCGTAATTAGACATAACAGTTCTATTTCTTTGGCTGTGTATCAATGGTAAAATACTCCAAGTGCTACTCCTATCATGATGGTTTAATAATTTTCAACCAAGCTTTTCTCACATTGTGTGTTGGGAGTACATGTGAATGTGTAAATGTATGAATGTGTGATACCACGAAGAACGAAGACCGTCCCACAGGCCCCATCTGCAGGGTTTTTTTCCGATGGGTTGCTCAAAACGGGTTGCTCTGCGTTAAATTCCCTACTACTTACAATGGTAATATTATTATTTAGACCTTCCATTAAAAGCAAGGAATTAGTCAACCCTACTGATTAGTGTTGGCAAAATCAAGCAAGGTTCTTTGAAACTTGGAATTATGACAGCTGCATAACATTTACCGTGGATCAGCCATATTGCCTAAGAGAGAACTGAATACATATTTAGGTAGTTGGTCATTTACGTGGGTGATAGGAAAACCTTTTTGTATTCTTATGCAATACTTATTGTAGTAGTCAGTGAGACTGTCCCACAATCTTTATTTCGAGATTTCAAATGTTTGTGCTTTATATCTTTTCATTCAACACGTGATGTTGGTGCCACCATCTGTTCTCACGATTTTACATTAAATTGATATCAAATCCACATCCTTGATGATGCTACCATCTGTAGTTAGGATTTATGTTAAACTGATGTTAAAGTTACGTTATCGTTTTCAAATACTAATATCTCTTTTTTAATACAAATATCTGTTATTTTTTTCTTGTCCCAGCAAGAGGAACAACAAAAAAATTAATGTTATCACCTTAAAATAACTGTTATAAGAATTTTGACCATTTCAATACTTATTTTTAAGCTATAAAAATTCAAAAATCGGTCCTCTGGTTTTATTTGTAGTGAGAGAAAAACTCCCAATAAGTTCCAAAGGCCCTGATCCGTGTTAATACCTACATTTTAAGCCACAAAAAAGGAAAATCGGTTCATTTGTTCGATTTTTAGGTGACGGCAAAATTTCTCCAAGAACAGCAACAACAACCAGAATGTTGTAGTCACAAGAATAACAACAATAATAAGAATATTGTAGTCACGTTTACATAGCGTTCAAAAGGTCTTGGCCTTGTTCATATTTACGTTTTAAGCTATAGAAGTTGAAAATCGGTTCATTTACCCTGCAGGTGAGGGCAAAGAGTCCCCAGAAGAAGAAGAAGAAGAAGAAGAAGCACAACAACAACAACAACACATTTTTGTGCTGTTGAAGCCAGACAGCTCGATAGTTGTCATTAATTTTTAATGCAGTGAAATAGTTATATCATGACCCAAAATACAGAATTTCGTTGGTCTGTGTCAATTCTATAGGTAAAACTGTATGGTTTCAAATTTTGACGTTTCCCCAACAAGAATAAGAACAACAACAACATCAAGAGTAATGCAGTCACATCAAAAAAGCTTTTAAAAGACCCTGGTCGTTAATAATACCTGGAATTTAAGCTATAAAAATTGAAAATCGGTTCGAAAATCGGTTCGAAAATTGGTTCAATCTCTAGGTGAGAGCAAACTTTCCTCAACGAAAAGAACTACAACCACAATATTGCAATTACACAAGGATCGCGGTAATGGTCCTTATGAAAGCCTCAGCATGAACTTCATGGTAAACGTCAAATTTTGAAATCCTATAGTTTCGCCCAGAATTGACATAGACCAACATAGACCAATTTTACTGGGTTAAAAATTTTAATGACAACAATCGAATAGTTCGGCAACCACAGTACGTCCGGCCATTTCTTGTTGTTGTTCTAGTTGTTGTTGGAAGGATAGTATTGCTGCTGGGATCCGAGCCCAAGCCAAAGTTAACTCCGCTAAAAGGGCCAAGGAGGATGTGAAAGCAGCCCGTAGATACGAGTTTGTGAAGGACCGACAAAAAAGACTTACAGGACCCAGTCGTATGGGAGGAGGGTCGGAAAGCGATAAAGAGGCACGCTCAATGGGAGCGATATGAGGCACCAACCCCAGTGGGGAAAAAAGGATGAAAAGTGACAATTCCAGATGAATGCAGATGACGAACTCAAAAAAACAGGAAGCAAGAAAGACATATGCTGAACGAAAGCAATCAAAACGAACGCATATGACGGAGGAAGAAAACATAAAGTAAGAGCCAATGGCTGTGGCTGCGAAGAAAGTGAAGCGTGCGGCAGAGAAAGAAGAAGACGGTATAAACGTCAACGAAAATCCACTTTAGTCATTTCCTAACCCTTCCTGCCATCATCCATTTCCTACACGACAGGCTATACCATTGGAGACTTTGGTCTCTGGCAGGTGCAACCAAGGTGGGCAGGTGGTCGTACCCCCTTCCTAATCCCTACCCCATCCCAATCCCACCTCTCTAATCAAAAGCAACCTTGACGTGGTGGTGAAGTTCAGAACCCGATGATACGAGGGGAAGCCAGTAGCAGTTAACAAAATTACTCCTACTCTAACTCTTAACTATAGGAGCCCAAGTTAATTGTCGTCTTGGGGTGGTTAGGCGGTTTTTTTTATCTCAGGTTGTTCTAACACCAAACTATGGGTATTTAAAGTCTATGTAAGACCAATTTTGGAGTACGCAAGCACTGTTTGGTCCCATAACTTGCTCAAGGATATTGACAAGTTAGAGTCACTCCAAATGCGTTTCACTAAATCTAACCCAGAATTGAGCCATCTGCCTTACAGTTTACGTCTGAAGAAACTTAATTTAGACTCCCTTGAGCTGCGCAGATTGATGACCAATCTGATACTAAATTTTAAAAACTTAAGATAACTTTTGTCTCTCGATCTCCTGTTGTTTGAACTGAGCGGGATAACTTGGACTAGAGGACACAATCTTAAACTTGTCGTGCCCAGATCGAGGTTGGCCTGTTGAGGGTGGTTCGAGCTTGGAACGTGCTGCCAAATGACCTAATTAATTTACAAGATGAGAAGATCTCTTCATAAAGTTAACTTTACATGTTTTCTCAAGAGAAATTTTTATAACACTTAACTTATGTATATTTATATTGACAATCGGCCTTTTATTTATCGGCCTTTCTCCTGCTCTGATTTCATTTCCTTTTTTTTCTTAAGGCTGACTATTAGTGATCATTGAGCTTGTCTAGCCCGTTGCTTCTCAACGAAATTTATTATTTATTATTATTTATTCATTTAATCTATATAGGATCTACACATTCACTCGTACAGAAAACGTAGTATACAACAAAATGAAAGTTAGTAAAATTCTGGATCAGTTTTGACTCTATGACATTTTTTTACTACCTCTTTTCCACTTACAAAAAATTAGTCAAATAACGTGAAGTCAACAAAAAATGCATAATAGTCTACCTATAAATATCATCCTGCAACCCCTCTTATAATTCGCCAAAAATATTTAGTATGAAAAAATCTGTAGACAAATAGAACTTAAAGGGAGCAAAGTATTCACAAAAAATGACACCCCAAAATGGCTGCCTTCAATATGTTACAGATACCAAAATGGCGGAAAGCAGTCATCTTGGAAAATGGTGACATTTCTTGTCCAGGTTTGCTCAAGTAAACCTCAAAATACGCCATCATGCATGTCGACAGTACTCAAGTAAAATTCTCAAAAACACACTGCTGCTAG
>JAHWFP010241234.1:0-24422 GCA_023313725.1 Lithobius niger
GGGGGGGGGGGAGTTATCGAAAATTCCGTGGTCACATTTTCATCCCCCTCCCCGGATCATAAATAATGACGAGTCCCAAAGTCAAAGCCAAGCCAAATATGAAACTTGCGATTCCAGCTCAAGTCCAGATCTCCGAAGTTGGTACACGTGTTCACGTGTTAAATCTGAGTAGAAAATATCATATCAAAAACCAAAACTGGTAAAAGGGGTCGCCAAGTTCCGAATGGGTTCGGCCCTTCAAAGGAGTGATATCAACACACCAAAACATTTGCCAAGTTAATCGCACCGCTTAATAGTTCGAAGGTTAAATGAAAACTAGAACAATGCTACTTTGGGTAGCAATGTTCAAGTTTTCATTTAACATCCAAAGTATTATTCGGTGCGATTAAGTTATCGAATGTTTTGGTGTGTTGATATCACTCCTTTGAAGGGCCGAACCATTCGGAACTTGGCAGCACCTTTTACCAGTTTTGGTTTTTGATATGATATTAGTCCTTTTTTTTTAAATTGTGCATTAGACTCAACTCCACTACCGTGCAGATGTGTAATAAAGTGGCACGTCAACAAGAAATTGGTTTTCCACAATTTGATACTACCTTTTGCCTATAGGCCGAACCATTCTCAACTTGGTCACCTCTTTATAGGTTTTTGGTTTGGTTTTAATTTTGTTGTAATTTGTTTTATTTCGTTAGGTTTAGTGTGTTGATATCACTCCTTTGAAGGGCCGAACCACTCTCAACTTGGTGGCCTCTTCACCAGTTTTTGGCTTTGTTTTTTGAGTTGGTTTATTTTTCGTGAATTGGACGTGAATCCAATTCTTTGGCAACATTGTTTAGATTTCTCGTGCTACGCTAGTGTGTGTCTAGGTACGCACGTCAGTCTACACGTTGTCATTGTCCGAATTTTGGCCGTCCAATGAGAGACGATGCCGACAATACTAACAATGGTTGTAACAATACTTTCGTACTTACGCGCCATCCACGCTATCCTCGTTACACCCCTAGGCTCCAAACCGTAAAAGGTACGCAGTTCGTATCGTACTGCAGCCAATCGTCCAATTTCAAAGCTGGAAGCTCTCCCGTTATCTCGGTATCGATGAATAATCACCCTATGGAAATTAACATGGGGATGAGCGGACTAGAATTAGCTAGTAGCTAGCTAGCTAGCTAGTTACACATTTTCAAATTTATTGAGAGTCAGAATTTGCATTGAAAGCAGCTTAGCTGGCATTCCTATACGAGTTAATTTTTGTCAGGTGGGTCATTGCTCTTGGTTTCAACACAATTTAAGCTTTTGCACCGCATTATAATTTTTCCCCAAGTACCTGAAATGTGCCCAACTATGCTTCAAGATATAAGGGGCCATCAGGGCCCCCACAATGGGGGATCAGGTGGACCCACTGTACCCAGGCTCGGCCCACTCAAGGGGCCCGCACGGCCTAAACATTTTTTTTTTGCAATTCTGAGTTTTGATGACTGTGAGTAGTATACTCGATTTGTGGGTATTGTGAATTTTTTTATACTCCCAACAAACAACAACTACAATCCAACGGCAACGAGCACGGAGCAGGTGCACTGCTGTGTAGTGTGTATGCTTGTTGGCTTGTTAGGCAGAGAAGCTAACAAAAGGAAGCAGCCCGGATTAATGAATGAACCAACCCGAAACACAATAATTGTGGCCGACGAATATAACATAGCGTAACCTTTTTACGATTTCATTCAGGAGAGGTGAGCCCACTGTTGTAGTTAGACCCAGGCCCGTAACTTGGATGTGGGGGCCCTGGGGGGGGCCATTCAAAAACCACGTGGTCGTCCAGGGGGTGGGGGGGGGGGGGGTCGACTTTCGGTCACAAGTACCAAAATGGGGGAAGGGGGGTTTCCAAGTAAACCACGTGGCTATTGCATTGAAAGAGGAAAGCCCTTATCTTTCAATCGGTTGGTGGTTTACCGTGCAAGAGTCTCGATACGCATATCATCTTACTCAGCCTTACATTGTTCTTATATTGTTCCTGTATCAACCTTAACGTCTCAGCCCCAGTCAACCGAACTGAATTTCCCGCACAGTGGTGAAAGATACGCGGCTTGTCGTAGAAATCTTTAACAAAGACTGCGTTTCCTTCACTCATACTAAATTCATTTAAATAGTGTGCTTCACTGGGACAATTCAATGGGGGGGGGGGGGGGGAAATTAGGCTTAATGGCGCGTCGACAACATGGTCATTAGCGCCAACCTCAGTCACAGTGCAGTGGTCTGGGTTGCCACTGCACCACACATTACAGAGATGTTATTCAATGGAGTGATGGTCTACGTAATAATGAAAGTATTGGGTTACAATTTTCTACTTTCAGTCTCAAGTTAGAAATCTCGGATGAAATTTAGTCTAGCGGCCGTTGCAGATCGAAAACAAAATTGGAGAAAATATTTCACATGATGAAGCAAACAGCTGCGATTATTAAAAGCGAAAGTGATGTATGGGTGTACTTTGTTGGGCTTCTCATGTCGAACACTATCAATTCACCAAATTTGGTACGGCACAACAACACAAATTGTATATGAAGTGGTACCGCATTTGTCGAAAACACCTTAAGGTGTATTTTTTTTAAGTACGTGGAGTTGAGGGGAGGGGGTGTGGTTATGAGCCACGTGGTTTTTGAATGGCCCCTAAGACCCTGACGCTATGGCGCCGCGCTACAATGGATTACAACCTCGACAATTTAATTGATGTGGTGTTTGTTGTGATGATTGTTGCCTAACTTGGCGCGACACACGCTAGTGAGTGAAGGCAGTGAAGAAATTAAGCATCGAAATTTAGGCATCGAAAACCGAGGTCAAACCTTACAGTAAAGAATACCGCATTTACTAATAATGCAAACACCAAACTCAAATAACCAGTTTCTGCAATGTCACACTGATTCTGCAACAGCAATGACGGTGAGACTGAAAAGTTTTCTTGATAGAGGAGTGAGCCTAAAAATAGTAACGACTTAATGCGGTTGAAGAAGGAGTTGATCCTAAATCCCAGATTAACTCCTTCCGATAACAAGGATTCCTTGTTTATTATGAAGGAGCCAGTCGACAAGATATGTGCAGTCCGAGTCCGCCAGAATGAAGAGGTAAAATGGATAGGTTCGTCAGATAGGAGCACACTAGTAGTAAAGTAGTATTGTTACAGAGAGGGAGGCAAGAACAACGACTTTGGCCAAAGGCCCTAACAATTTACATTATGTCGTCGGCTCTCTTATCCTAAGCAAAGGCAACCTTGTGAATGATCGCATAAACGCCGACTTCATCAATCGATCCATCACAGTGACTCCGTTGGAGTGAAGCATAAAAGTTAGCATTCAGTAGAAGGGGAGGACACATAAACTTCGCTAAAGCGGCGGTAAATTCTCCCAAATTTATCACACCACAATGCAATGAGTGGCAGCCAGAGTCACGGTTTAACAGTATAGAGAAGCTATTTTAATTTTCCTCCTCATTTCACAAAGCCATATAAGTAAAACAAATTAAAAAAACATTTTCTCGGACAAAAAAATGTCTAGCTCAGTCTCTTGTTGCGTCTGGGCTTGCCACTTTCGGCCGAGTTTCACCTTCAGCTCCGGAATGAGCAAATGTTCATTAACGGCACGCCCTTTTTCCTGAACTGGCTTATAGCAATGGATAGAAGCGCTCTGAGGTGCGAGTCCTTGAAGGTGTTGGATCGCAGTAAAACATAAGTGTCACACCAGTTGATGGGATGTTGCGGATTATCAAAGCAGTGGAGGACAATCACATTCATTCTGTCTTCCTGTACAGTTACGTCCTGGTGCTCCTTACGGCGAACCTAGAGGAGTCTCCGCGTCTCACTCGCATACACCACTTCACAACCACCACAGGGAACACAATACACATACACAACTCCCCTCTGGGTGAAACACGGGCCCTGGACCGGGGGGGGGGGGGGGGGCACATTGGTTGCTCCGGGGAAGTCTCGTTCTATGAATGCTCTCGGTGAAGTAGGGATGACTATCATCGTTACAAGGTTGAGTGGGGAGCTGGGGATGTGAAATGGCGGGGGGTGGGATGGGGCCTCGGTGAAAACATCTAATGTCCTATTGGCGTAGCACCACATGGATATCCTCACTTCTCGCTGGCAAGAAAGAGACGACTTACACAGGGCCATTTTTGTCCTTTTCAGCAACGAAAGAACTGTGCAAGGGATTCTTGATGGCCCGGTTGATCCAGGGGGCAGGGTAGTTAAGAAGAAAGAACCTGGTCTTCGCTTCTTGCAGGCAAAAGATGCAGGTAAGTAGTTGCAGTCTTGTGATCAGAGGAGTGCCTGACAATTCTTACCATCTCATTGTCAAGATTCGCCCCGAGTTGGTGCTTCAGGTGGCTTGAGACGAATGGTATTGCCCGGCTGCAATGTGTTGTCTTCCTGTAGGGTTTTAAGATGATCCTTCCCTCAAACCTTGTCAGGCGTCCATCAAGAAATGGCAAACTCCTGCCTTGCTCTTCTTCATGGGTGAACTGGAGACTTATACCAATCAGTCAGATCTTGGAGCACCTGTAGAAGCTGTACTTGCTTAAGTGCCGCCAGTAAGTCATCGACATACCTCTTCCACAGTCATTAAGACAAATTGATCGTTTTGGAAAGAGGACTTGACAATGCACAATCAGAATGGAAGTTTTTATTTAATCAACGGCTGGAAAAAATTTCCAAATGCAAGACATTTTCTACGCTACGGCTGTGCTGGTGAAACGGTTATGTTTATTTGTGTGGCTTAAAATATGTTGGAATTATTAGCAGTTCGCTTCTAATCTTAAAATGGCATGTTTAATGTAAAATCCATTAACTTCACATGAAATTAGGATTGGTTAACCTTTTGCAACCCAGACCGTTAATTTAATGAGAAGGCACACCAGATGTTACACGCCAGGCCCATAGTGCCATGTCCTGTAAGGCGAGGTGTAAGTCGGTCCTTGTGTTGTATTAATCACTCTGTAGATTCCATTCATTAAAGATGTATGTCTGCTCGTTTCCCACCATATCAGATCACGTGACTAGTTTCTAGCCAATAAAACCGAATTTTTTTCCCAGCAGTGTTCATTATCACTTGGTTTATCAGCCAACAATGCCAAGTGTGCAGTCACCAATTCAATCATCATAACCAGAAATAACAAATTTCGTGAGAGCGCCAGAATACTCTTCTCATAATTGGGAAAAAAACCAAGCCTGCTCAACATTTCCAGAATCCTGCGGACATTGCCTCTCACTTTCCGTATGAACGGCCCCAAAATGCCAAAGTCGTCCAAATAAATGAAAATAAGCACGTAAGTACCTTCGTACCACTAGCATCAAGCTCACAAAAATATACGGGGCAGAAGCCATTTTAAAAGGCACGACACGGAAATGATAAGCAACCCTAGCCAGGGAAATACCAAAAACTAGCGTGCGTTATGTCTTGTAGGTCTGCATAATATGCCTGGGACAAATCAATTTTTCCCATTCACCAACCTTTCGCAAGCTGGCCAGTGGCCACCAAAATTGGTAATGTGTCCAAATGGCACTTTCTCACGGACACATACTCATTCAGGCGTTTAAGGTTAAAATAATATGAATTGAGCCATCCGGCTTAGGCACAGAAAAAGTCTATCGGGGAGACAAAACCGATAGACACAAGGTGTGATTGAGAGTTCCAAATGAGTCTAACAAGTCCCGAAATTTTGCACCAATGTTTTTATCGTTGTTCACCAAGGCAGAATCCCCCAAACTGCATAAACCGGTGGTGCACTCCACAAATTCAAGCCAGTACCAATTATCGTTCGCAATACTCCAGGGAATACACCAATAGCCGACCAAGTGGCCTCCCGGTATGCCAAACGTGTGACGTCCGCTGTCATCCAGAATATGAACGTGTGACGTCCGCTGTCATCCAGAATATGCACACAAGGCTTGTCTAAATCATCCACATTTTACGCAATCTTGCATCATCTAACACAATATCCAGGCCTTCAATAACGGACATAGCATGGCGAACCCATCACACAATCGTCACCCCTCTTCCATTCTAGAACGACAGTTATAGATTTTTCAAACCACATAATTTGTTCTCAACATTCTTACCTAATGCCTGACAAAGCCAAGACACACGAGAAGCTAAAGCTTTCGACCAAGCCACAGAAGCATTCCAATCAACATGCCATCCATTGGAAACAATGCCACACAGGCTGCCATGTTTTTACCCTCAGTACCAGCGGCCTAGCCTCGCCACAGGTCACAAAAAAAGAAAACGAAAAACGTAGAGGAAAATTACACGGTAATAATCAATAAAAAAGCAAACCCGCTTAGCCCAAATTCCTTTTTAAAAACTTCGCCCAACACTTCATGCTACGTGTTGGTATCAGCAAAATGTATGTCGTCCTTGAATTTTTCCGGCGACCGTCTGCCCAAGAAGCAAAAAAAGAGCAGAGGGTTGCGAGTGGAGAGTAGACAGGAAAGTAGCAGCGGAAGTGACACAATTTTGCATATATTACCACAGTACATATGCAATATGACGTTGTTTACAATGCGCCGGGTGGTGGGGAATGGATCCCTTTGGTAATACAGAATAGGAGGGATTCACAAAGGAAAAAGTGATAATTCATCTAATGAATCTGAATACGATGTACTCGACTGAAGCAGCAAACGATGAGATGAGAATAGCCTACCAGAGAGATACAGCCCGCAGCAGCCAACCTGCTCTTCTCGCGTTGCTTGATCAGCTCCCATTCATTTCAGCCCATCACGGTGTCATTTACTTAGACTTCAAGGACTTGGTGAGAAGTTTGAACATAAGCAGAATAATTGCTCTCCATTGAAGGTTTTTGAAACAATATGGGTTTCTCAGATTTTCACGAAAACGAAACCATGCCGAAGTTAACGACGGAAACGGAAACTGGGCAACGGAAAATAAAAACTCTTTTTAACCACTTGTCTAAAAAGTTTTGAAGAACAGTACGCCAAATGGATGTAAATAATTATGGCTGCAGGCCTTGATACGATTCAAGATACCATCAGCGGTGTTACTTTAAATGCAACTAGTAAGTTAAATTCAAAGTCAGTTCACAAATAAACAGGCATATTTGCAGATTTTCAACGAACAATTAAGGATGGTCTTCAGGCACTTAAAGATTAAGGTTGTACCGATACAGACGCTATATCGGTCAAACTATTCAAACTATCAGAATATGATCGAAATCGGCATTTCTTTTTTAAAGATACCATACTTTAACATTGAGTTTCCTGCCTGCTGAGTGCTGACGCAATGATTTTCGAAACGAAGAGCAACATGAAGTCTCACCCCAAACAAAATCGGAATCAACATCGCGAACTTTTTGTTCTGCCTTCAAACTGCCACGATTTCAGAAAAAAAGTGCAACACAAAGTCTTGTCTCAAACAAAATCAGCATCAGCATCGGTATTGGTAAAACAGATATCATGTTATTTGAACATTTACAATACATCATCTGGGTTGGAGTTTGGTGTTGCCATTTCCGAATTTGCCGCTCGTGACGACTGATCTTTATAAGCTCGAGTATGAGTGGTGGTGCTCTCCCTTTTGTGTCTAAAAATTTTGCACCTTAGGATGGACAAGCTAGCACCACTGTGCTACCACTCAGCATATAATCGATTGAAATCGAGCCACTAGCATGCTCCAGTCAAACTCAGTGACAGCCACCTCAGGGCCCCGGAGTCAGTCACTATCCAACACCTCCAGAAACTCCAAGTCCCCCTGATGAACATTAATCTCCATCTTGTCCCACGATATACCAGCTCGCCCATCCTACGGTGCAAAAACTTTAAGACACAAAATGTAGAGTTACCTCGAACACTGCTTTCACTCGATCTAATAAAGATCAGTGATCACGAGCAGCAAATTCAAAATCGGCAACACCAAGCTCCAACCCAGGTGATGTAAATCTTCAATACAAACATCTTTTAGTAGCTGAGAATGGGAATGCAGCATCAGCCTTGTTTGTTGAAAATAGGCAAATTTTCACGTTATCTGTGGTAAAATGGCTGCTGGCATACTACTGCCAAATTTTGTTAAGTGAAGGCAACTGTCTAGCAGAGTACCCATGTATGACTTAGCCAATTACCTTATCAATAAAGCTGGTAAAGCCAAAGCTTACTGAGCTTTACTATGGATTTTTTTGCAATTACATAGCAAACCCATTAATTATATACAATTAGATTTTCCTTTTCAAGGTTATACATAAAAAATATGGTGTGCCTTAAAACCCATTGGTGTCTACTTAACTCTGGGAAAGTCTGGAGTTGCCTCAATCGTGCAAAGTGACCAACTTTTGAGAAAATCCGTAGTGTGACTATCTCCACAAATAACATACACCACTATTTTGCTGGGTCAGAGTTACAAAGTTGTAACTAACCAAAAGCTGATTTTGAGGAAATTAAACTTAAAACATTTGACTGTACCTGCAGCTCATAAATTAAAAAAAAAAACTGTTAAGGAACATGCACACAAGCCTTTTGCTACTGTCTCATAAATAAAAAATTATTATGAGGCAGGGAGATCAAAATTGGTTTCTATTGCCTATACACTACCTGTAAATTTATTTGCATTCAGTTCCTGAGTGCTTGTTACCACTGGAGGATTTGAAACTCTCTAGATACGTCCAGCTCAGCGTCCCACCTGCATGTGCGACGCATGCCCTCCATAAATGGTGTTACGGCGTCAGCCAGCCATCAACCTTTCCTCTCGATATGTCTGTCGTGATGGTGACTCAAGAGGGGAGATTGGGTGGGTATTTACAGGTAGTGTACATTTTTCTTAGGCAATAGAAACCAATTTTGACCTCCCTGCTAGGAAAAATTGGGCTTTCTAGTTGCCCATTTGAAAATATCCACTACCTGTAAATTTATTTGCATTTACAGATGACCTCGTCAATATAGGTGGCGGGCACCATCACGACGGGGCCCCCAAGGGAGTGAGCTGGAACCGCACGGGATCGAAGTTGGTTTTGCAGGAGCGTAGTGGATCACTCCACTATCTCGGCAGATCTATGCGCTAGGCGACATTTTTTGGGTGAAACAACCCAATCCCACATTGGTTGTACAGTGTTTTTCGAGTTTTGCTCCTCGCTAGATGTTGGAAGAATGTTACTTCAATTTTTTTTCCCTTGTGTTTTTTTTTCGTTAAAACCATACGTTTTTTTGAGTCTTACCTTGATGTTGGGATGAATTGTTCGGTTTCTTGAGGATGCAGAGGTGTTGCGGAAAAAATTAAAGTTGTAGAGTTCAAGTTCATGGAACGTCCAGTAGCATGAAACCTAGGGAGTGGGCAGGAAACATGTTAGTGTTCATTCCAGCCGCAACGATCCATAAGGCTGATGGTGAATGGATTTCTAGGGTAGAAGTGAGAAGGTGAAGCTGTATCCTTTTGTCCGTGAGCGGCAGCTTATGCAGGGGAGCTGGCGAGTTCGAATAAGTGAAAATTTCTTCGTGTCCGCCTTACAAGGTTGGAAGATTGGCGCGTTGCCAAACTACCATACCTGTCTGGCAATGTATTTCTCACGAGGCATGGCATAGTTGGCACGGAACCACTCTTGTGCGATTGCCGCATGCTCCTTTCTTGCGAATTCGGGTAGGATGGTGGTGGATGGTGGATGGTGGTGGATGGTGGATGGTGGTGGTAGGATGGTTAACTGGCTGTTTTCATTCGAAATTGTTGTGGATCCCAGGCGGTAATTCAGTGATGGAAGAATTTCAGTTGTTTGAGTAGCTTGGTGGAAGCATTGAAGTATTTTCTTTTGTGGTGGTTGTGGACGATGGATTTTGAAAATCGGTCTGTTTTTGGTTGAAGGGAGTGGAGAAAGGCGGCGAAATTTAGTGTCAGCTAATTCGACCAGTCTCCGTAGTTTGAGGTTGCTTGATAGCAAGTTGGCAATGTTGGTTTTTTGGGCCGTGATGATGCGTTCAGTGTTGGAGAGTTTCTTTCGTAGAGCAGAGAACTTCTTGCTAATTCTTGGAATTCTTTTTGAGTAGGACGAGTTCCTTCATGTTTAAGTCAAGTATATGTCCAAGGAGGGATTGCAATACTGATTTTTTCGACAAATCGGGAGAGTTCAGATTCTTGTTGGGCTGTTATCCAAGCCAAACTAGCTGTCAGTATTCGATGCCATTGTTGGTGCGTCGGGGTTGGGCTTGGTTGAAACGGGTGGGTTTGTATGTGGCACAGTAGGGGGAATTTGCGAAGGTGTGGACGATGTGGTTGTTGATTCTGCTGCATGGCATGTGGTGTGCTAGTAGAGTTCGATTGGGTTTCAATTCGGAAAGAGTTTGTTGCTTTTGCGGCGGTGGATGCCAGGCATTTGGTGATAGCAGGTGTGGAAAAGGAAAAAGATGAACAAGTGGAGCAGTTCGATGCGGAAGCTGAACCTTTCATAATGGCTGGTTCCAGAGTGTGACATTTTTTTGAAGCGTTGTCCCGGGTACATTTTTCCCGGCGCGAATAGCTGCAGCGGCATTCTTCTGTTTGATGAGTGGCCAGTCCGTAAGAGAAATTTTGAGACAGATGGAGCACGGGTCGGTGTCGAAATTGCTATTGCAGTGTCGTTGGCAGGCAGTGTGGGGATCATAAAGTTTTTTTCCCCGACACAATGGCGACGCAGGTGCACACGTCCAGCTGTCGCACTTTTGAGGGGGGCCCTATCGTCGTACGAGATTGACGGGAGCTTTGCCACCATGAACTTTTGGGGCCATGGTGCGAAAGGTTGCAAAGAAGATGGAGGCGGTTTGCCGCATTGAGTGTGAAGCGAGGGGTTATGGGTGCAGGCTAAGACCCCTTGGCGAGAGCAAGGTTGGAGGTCGGGGAGGGTAAACATTTCAAAATAAGGGTAAGGTTTGTAGGTGGTGTGGAAGCGACAGAGATGGGAAGGAGTCGGCGGTGGCGTCCAGATCGTTGAGAAGCGGAGGGGGTTTGAAGGTGGGAGTGCCGATTGGAGTCCAATGGTGGAGAAGAAGGAAGGGTTGAAAAGTGTGATGAATTTATAATTAATTTTTGGAGAGTTGATGCGTGGACCTTCAGACGAAAGAGGTAAGTGATAGTGGTCGTAAGAGTGACAGGTTTACGACGTAGAAGGGTGAGCGGCACAAATCAACGTGAAAGCAGAGAAAAGTTTTGCATCACAGCAGGGATGATATTGCAAGTGATGAAAGGTTCGACGGGGCAATCAGCTTCGATGAACGGGAGTCAGTGCCGTAAATCTTCCAGCTTAAGGGCTTGCCAAGAAGAACGTTAATCGATGATGGTGATGTGTCATCCGTTGAGGCGATGGTCTTGAAAACTAGGACCGGCAAGATGGGGACTTTCGACGAAAGCTTCCACTTAAGGGGTTAAAGCAGGTGGCAGCGATGAGTCTTTGGAGTTGAGGCCGAGGAGAAGAGATCGTGGTAACAGCGTAGTTTCTTGGTCGGCGGCTGGCGGACAAGAGATGGCTGGCTGACGCCGTAGACCATTTATCGAGGACCTGCGCATGCGACACATGCGCAGATGGGACGCTGAGCTGGACGTATCTAGAAAGTTTTAAATCCCACAGTGGTAATAAATAAGCACTGAGGAACTGAATGCAAATTAATTTACAGGTAGTGGATAATTTCCTACGGGCCACTAGAAAAGAATTTTTTCCTTATATTTGTGGGGGTTTCAGGGGTCGTAAGTTGCAGATACAACTTTGTCACGCCCAAATTTCCCAATTACTTGAATGACAAAGTTGTATGTGTAATTTTTTTTTAATTTGCTAGACTAAGCAAATTGAACATGAACTAATATGTATTACTAATTTTTATATAAATGGTGTGATTTTTATCACAAAAATGTGATTTTTAATTTTTACAAAAGAATGTGTATGTTGTTTTCGAGTACGAAGCACACAAAAAATGATAAGTGAGCATCTGAACACCAATACACAGCGAGTTGGTCTTATACAGTTCTGCAATATTTGTACTTTGATGGTTCAGGCGATTGTGGCACTGAACTACGAAAATTTCAATTACTTCAGTTAAAATATGTATCTCAGTGTTACAAACTGGTAACTGCAATTTAATTGTTTATACCGCAACCTTGGTCTTAAACTCCCTGTACAAACATACAAATTTCCATCCTCCAAGACAGAAGCAGTACTGCTTCATTCCTAATTGTCCTGAAGCAGCAGATTTAAACCTAAAACGTTGTAGTTTTTGTACTGGATGGGGCCAAATATTTGCTTCGTGTGCCGCTATTGCTGCACAAGATCGGCCTGCTTTCCATCCTGAGACAGCGTTGTTCTCATTGGTTCAGCTGGATGAGAAAGCAAGGATTCATGGCTGCAATTGTTCTGAATGCAGATGCAACTGCATAACCCGCACGAGGTTTTTTTTTTTTTTTTCATATACAGTTCTGTCACTTTCTCGTTTCATTATTTTGACTGGTTGGTGGTGGTTTGGATAGTTCTACGCACTTACAACTCTAACACCAATATCTAAAAAAAAATTGAAAAATGTTACGTTCCAACTTTGCACCTCTGACCCAACGATTTGTTTTAGAACTACATACTGGTGTAATCAAAAATTTATAGCGGTTCCTTGGTGTAATTAAACACAAACCGTGGTTATTATTTAGTCTGCTGTGGCTTGTAGTGTGGAAAATGTAAAGATGTAGCCAGTCAGTGACAGTTTATTAAAAAAGCATGAAAAAAAAATGTGATAAGCTTTCTGTAGTTGATCAGGCACAAGTAGGGGTTTCACTCTTCCTGGGCTCAGGCACTACTGGGTTAAATTCACGAAAATATGGCAATACCTAACCAATCAGCTTGGCTTGATCAGATGTTTCAGCCCTAATACACAAAACTAATTGAAATTCACCCAAAACCAAAACTGGTAGAAAAACCCGCCAAGTTTCCCAAAACGATCGGCCTTTGAAGGTAGTGATATCATTCAACCAAGGAAAAAGGCCGCCAAGGTCAATCCTATTGGCCAAGTTAATTGCACCGACTAATAGTTTTAAAGTTAAATGAAAACTTGAAGATTTCTACTCGCTGTAGCAATCTTCAAGTTTTCATTTAACGTCCAAAGTATTATTGGGTGCGATTAACTTGGCTAACAGGATTGACCTTGGCGGCCTTTTTCCTTGGTTGAATGATATCACTACCTTCAAATGCCGATCGTTTTGGGAACCTTGGCTGGTTTTTCTATGTACGTACACAAGGGTACACCGTGTTATCTTCATCTGTACCTTTTTTCTAGAGGAATTTTATTTCTATTAATTTTCACATTTATAATTTTCAAATTTACCATTGCCAATTAGCCGTTAGATTAGCCAAATTGCCACGGCTTAGTTTATTGTATGACCACTCTTCACTTGCTAAGTTGTTTCAATCCCATTTTGGCACACATTGGCTAACAATCGCCAATTTCGTTCGCTTCGCTCACTCAATCAGCGCATCCCCTTCAGTTTTTTTGTTTATCCCTGCACCTGTCCCTTGACTTTTTAAAATTTCATTGACATTTAGTCATACAGAAACCCACGAAGGTCGCTGTTACTAAAACAGCAGAACGCGGAGCATTTTATTTTCGGGTTATTAACAAAAACCCCGTTAGCTCGTGGATGCTTGTATTGTTGCATAACCATCATCTAACGTGCATCCTTTTATTCTTACACAATCCACGGCAACGTTAATGTTTCCTTATTTTGTCCTTCGTTACAGTTCAGTTTTAGTTCGTGCAGGCTTTTACAATAAATCTAAAGACCAGTGTTGAATGTTCAAGAGTGTTGATTGAAATCTTTGGTTGCAACTTGGAAAAGAAACGTAATTTAAATTTGCTGGTGGCGAATTGCAAAACCCTCCCACGCATTTGTCCTGACCCCTACAACTCTCAAACCAAAAAAGGGACCAGGCTCAGATCACCATGCATCCGTGTGCCAAAATTCAGCTACGTAGGCCTTCTCAATTTTGCGCTAGCCACGAGCAAAAGGTCTATCGGATTTAACATGGGAAAAATCTTATTAGCTAGCTAGACAGTAACGTAAAAACGTTATTGACACATCTATGATTGTTGGACACTCATCCTTTAAATTTTAGTTTTTCTTAATCTCTGACCATTCCCCTTACATTTTCCACAATTTGAAACATTTCTGTCGCATGCCAAAATATGCTTTCAGTTGCTTACAGTTAACAGACACTGCTAGTGAGCCGCCTTTTTATCATTAACAATCAAGTTTTTAACAATCGGATGACTACAATGGGAAGATCTACTGTTACTTGGCGGCATGCAAAGTTAAAAAAAATGGTTCTCGGGCACAGAAAGTTAAAAACTAACGAGGGATGCGGCTTTTTTCCTTTTTTTTTTAACAAGTTCGGTTCTCGGGCATAGAAAGTTGAAAACTGCCAAGGATAGGATTTTTAAATATTTTGAAACACATTTTTTGGTAAAAAAAAAAATCCTTTTTCATACTGATGTTTTTTATTTGACGAACAAGGTGCGACTATCAAAAGGTGTGTTGACGTTTTCAATTGGTTGACTTACACCCGTAAAGTTTTGTCACACATTCAGTTTGCACTGATACTAATGCAATCCTGAATTACAGTTTTTGTAGTTTCTGTAGTTTTCAGAACTAAAACACATGAATGTCAGCACACGTGATGTAACGACTCGTTCGTCTTCTGTAAGCAATCCATCCAAATAGTAGTTGAAGCTTTTATTTCTCATTGAAGCAAATTCAAGTAAAAGGTGTTGACTCCTCACATTAAAAAAAAATGGCTCGATTGCTTTAACACAGCATTTAAAAAGCTATTTTTCGGAAAATTTTACTCGAAGCAAGCAAGGATCGGATTTCAGAAACCCCTCAAAAAATAATTTGATGCAAAGCTTTTTAGTTGTTGCGGAGAATTGTGTAACATTGATAAAACAGTAGTGATCAGACTAATGTTGCCCTTGGAAAAGTCACTAACAAATGCCGCATCAATTATTTTTATTTCTTACAAAAAAAATCGATGCAGGAGGGCCTGAGAACCATTTTTTTTTTTACTTTGCGTGGCCTTATAAAGATATTGTAAGAAGACCAATTTTCAAGCTCATTGCTTCTATTTTGAGTAATTACAGGAACAAATGAACACGAGTCCACTCTGTGGGCGAGGGGCGGGCCCATGTGCATTTGGCTGTACTGAACCGAACCGAACCGAACATGCCAGATCAGAGGGCGTTATGTTCGGTTTGGTGATCGGCCTTTTAACGCTTTGGATCCTAAAGACGTACTGGTACATTTTCATTACTTGTTACCGAGTGCCTTTGGAAGTACTCGTACGTCTCACACTTTTGATTTACTATACAAAACTGTGGAGGGCAGTACGTCCGCTGTGGCTTAGCCAGAGTCTTTGTTGGACATATTAGTTCACTTTTCAATCGTTAGATGGCAGCACCATGCAGTACTATTTCTGTTTTTACGGTTCTAGCTGAAGCGCCTTTTTAGAAGTGAATGCCAACGTCGAGTTGTCAGACGAAAATGAAACTAGCGATTTTATTGAAAGTAACACGCCACAGAGAGGCTCGAATTCTGTGCCGGGAATTGATAACAATGTACAAATATTATTACGGCTAATTTGGAGTGTTAATTTCAGACTTGATATAGTATGCTTTCGTTGTACTTTTGTCGAATCACAAATATCTGGTTTTTTCCCCTAGAATTTTTTACAAAAAGAAATAATTTTTTATTTTCATTTTCACCTAAGTTTTCAAAAAGTGTGCACTTTTGTCTACTATCTCAAAAAAAATTGTGTTACCGTAAATCGTGGATTAAACGCCCGTGGGCTTATGCAGTTAATTTGGCAAAAATGGGGTGGGGGGGGGGGGCTTTAAATCAAGCATTATTAATTTTCTAACCTTCCTGGACATTTATTACAGAAAATTCGAAGCTTTTGAACGATCTCTGAAAGACCAATTTGCACATCCTTTTAATTGCTGTGAAGAAGGGAGAAGCTTACGTGAGAAATGCCCAGGCTTGGGGCAGGTGCTACGAGCTAAAGGAAGAGTCCACTATTACTATAGGGAGGGAGAAGCGGCCAGTAAACATAGGAAGCAGTACTATCTTTATTCACATCATATAACTTTCAGATAATTTTTCGTAGAAAAACGAGAATTTGAGGGGTGGGCTTTAACTCCACTATTTCATGATTTTGACTCTACAGCATTTTAGGGGGTGGGCTTTAGCTTCAACTGGGCTTTTAATACACGATTTACGGTAATTGTGAAAATTTGTGATTTTTTTCACCAATTGTGATTTTTTTTAAAGATTTTTTTTTGTAAGACGTTAATATGGTCAGGACCGGCAGACATACATAAAACATTATGTCAGGCTCCCAAGTGTTAAAAGGAAATACCGAATCGAATGTATTTCCACAGCTGTTTGACGGAATTCAATGTTTGAATACCCCATTATGAAGGTTTTTTGCCAGCTTTCTAATGGTCCAAAATAACTTTCTAGTTCTAACCGTTTGAAAGAGGGAAAATGCAAGGATATAGATTTCTTTATGCTTAAAGCAAATTTTCTACATCAGTGCTCTTACAAATCCATGTGAAAATACCCGTTATTTGTTATGAAACGTGTAGCTTGATAGATATATGAATCTTTAATGAACGAAGTTGTTTAAAATTTTATTTTCAAGGGTGATTAGTTTGTACAGGTTTGTTCGGCTCATTTAAGGTTTATTTGGTTTGGTTCGGTTCGGTTGAAAAATTGGTGTTCGATACCGCCTTAGTCATTATACACCTACTCAACCAGCCCACACTTTTCAGCCAACTAAAAAAATTGTCTTTTTTTTCACAAATATTTATTGATACTTATATGAAGTCAGTACATCAGCAACAAACAAGGTATTCCATGCCTGGAAGATTATTGCTTGAACGTTCCAGAAGGCAGTCCAGATCCGTTATCTTTGCTAGCGACCTACTAAAATGCTAATCATTAACCAACTTACCATGTCATTATAAGACTGCTTCAACTCATGTTCTATTGTAGAACTTACTTGGAAGACGATTTACATGTTACGAAATGGCCCAGTTTGTTTAACAATGACTGTAAAAGTCATTACATCAGAGGCAACCCTTAACTAAAAAATTCAAGTGTTTTCACATTATGTACATAATCACACACTGATACATTACTGGAACCACCTGGAAATAATTTCACACAAAATTTTACTATCATAGTATGGCATTTAGATTATGGTACCGTAAATCGTGGATTAAACGCCCATGGGCTTATGCAGTTAATTTGGCAAAAATAGGATGGTGGGCTTTAAATCAAGCATTAACAATTTTCTAACCTTTCTGGACATCTATTACAGAAAATTCGAAGCTTTTGAACGATCTCTGAAAGACCAATTTTTACATCCTTTTAATTGCTGTGCAGAAAGGGGGAGACTTAGGTGAGAGATGCCTTGTGCAGGTGCTAGGAGCTAAAGGAAGAGTCCACTATTATTACAGGGAGGGTGAAGGGGCCAGTAAACATAGCAAGTAGTACTATCTTTAATCACATTAGGGATGTGCGATACTCGAAAATTTCGAGCCGAGCCGAGTATGAAACTTGTACTCGGACTCATCTCGCTGCTCGCGTCCATACTCGAAAAACTCGAATCCGCCGAAAATGCGATAACTTCGTCAATTTTTGACCGATTTTGACATTCCAATATACCAAATCGATAGTTTCGACGAGAGCTTTCCAGTGGTGCAGATTAAAAATCAATAACTGCAACCATTTTCAAGTTATATCCTTAAAACTAGAAAACCATGACCCACACAGTCAGGCAAGTACCATCTTTGTTCCTATTATCTTAAATTAAAGGGAAACTTGCTAACAAAATATTCCCATCAAGTACTCGAACTCGGCTCGATACTCGATTCTTCCGTTGCAAACTCGGCTCGGCTCGGCTCGACTCGAATTAAAATTATTGTACTCGCACATCCCTAATTCACATCATATAACTTTTAGGTAATTTTCCGTACAAAAACGACAATTTCAGGGGTGGGCTTTAACTCCACTATTTCATGATTGCGACTTTACAGTATTTTAGGGGGTGGGCTTTAGCTTCAACTGGGCTTTTAATACACGATTTACAGTACACACAAACTGGCGTTGTCAAGAAATACACACGAATTGGTAGTGTAAAAAACGTTTGTTACATTGGAAATTATTTGTTCAGAGCTGCAGAAACTCTCTTTACAACCTAAGCTCTCTTATTCAGCTAGTGCACTAAAAAATGGTTCTTCAAACAAAAAGTTCTTAATACAAAAGGCTTTCTTGCAGCGAACTGCTGGTAGTGTCAAAATTCCTTAAGAGTGTGAATACACTACACAAACGAAACTAAATCAAACTATCAAGTTCAACAAAATGTATTTTAACTGTAGTTTTACATATTTCAGTGAAAATAGTTTAGATATTGAGTACCATTTCAGGTTTGTCCTTTTCGTCTGACAAATTCAGCTATTTCTTCGTTGATAGTCTTTCGTAAAATGATTCCTAACGAGGGTAGCTTTTTGTATGTCAACAGAACTTTACAATACTTAAGTGTCCTTTTGGGGACCTGTTCTGTACATAAAGGTTCTTTTATATATCCAGTTATTTCTACCATATGAATAGAAGGTGGCCAGATAAAAAATTAAAAATTGTTCCTTATTATAAGGAGAAATGGCTTATTCTCTGTTCACATTTGCCTAACTCACTCATAAATTCTTCTGCATTTCCACCCGCTGATGTTTTTTGATGAACTTACTCGTATGTTCATTATTATTAAGAGTCGATTGTGCAACAAATGATTGAAAAAAGCCGTGTGGTGTTTTACTTTGACATATGGAACTCGTTACACACAAAGAATTACGCTCAAAATTTCAAATGTGGATTACTTCGACAGAATCACAAATTTTCTATAAACAAATGTTCAATTATCTGATGTTTGGCCAACCTGTTCGTTTGTCTTCTTCAGGTGTATTACTTGGCACTTTATAGACTCGATCGCTCTACGTGTGGTCTGAAATTTGAATTTGGCTGTTCTGGCCTCCGATATTTGTCGGGCCAATCACTTTTATCATTTTCCATCTTCGCGCTAGGTGCACAAACAGGCCAGGCTGGATGTTGTTCTGGATTGAGGGGTACACTGGTGGTTGCATGTTCATTAGGGTGGTCCCTGACCTTCGGAAATTTAAAACAGACGACTCTAGTGCTCTGAAGAGTGGGTTTCTAGACGAATTAGTGAGACGCGGCGAGGTGTAAAGACCAGAATTCAAGAGCACGTTTCTAATACTAGGAATAGCGACCAAAAACGATACAGGAATAGAATGACCAAACACAGCATCGCGTGCCACCCAATGGAGACGTGCCATCCAATAAATTGGAAAAAACTTCCACACTTTTAGTCTCTAATTCTTCTAGACCCACACTTGAGAGCGCTAGAACCGTTGTCCTATATTTGCAAAGGTCAGGAAGCCCCTCTAATGAACATGCAATCACCAGCATACTCCTCAATTGAGTACATCATCCAGCCCGACCCATCTGTGCACTTAGCGTGAAGATGGAAAACGGCAACAAATGATGGGACCAACAAATATCGGAGGCCACAACAGCCAAATTCGAATTTCAAATGACATATCGAGCGGATCTAAAGTGCCAGGAATAACACCTGAAGAAGACAAACGAACAGGACGTCGCCAATGGAACTTCGGTTTGTAGAACATTTGTGATTATGTTGAAGTAATCCACATTTGAAATTCAGCGTGATTCTTTGTGCATGACAACAAATGATACTTCCGAATTACAATTAACAAAGTACAGCTTATCTGAGAACTACACATCTTGTGGTTGCTATTCTTGTGGCCATTCTTATCGCGTCGTGCTCCGACCTAATCGGACGCATCGCATTTGATTCACTTGACGGATTATCGACCAATAAAAAAAACCGTTATCACAGTTATCTTTACAGTTATATCTCTCAAAGACGTCCATAATTTGCTAATTTACCTAAGTCTAAAGTGGTACACGATGTAAATCAAAATCCGAATCGGGAGAGCCGCTACGCGATGCAATGGCCGCCATCTTTTTTTTTTCGAAACTCACGGGGGCAGCGAACCAACACGACATAGCTTGGGAAAAAATTAAATATTATTGGCTAGAAACTAGTCACGTGGGCAAAATTGGCGGGAAATTGTAGCAGACACATGCCTTTAGTGAATGAATGCTCCAGGAGCGATCAATGCACCACGCGGACTGACATACAGCTCGATAAAGTGGCTCCCGTAAATTCTACGGGTCTGGCGCGCAACGGTTGGCTTACCCTCCCGTTAAATTCACGGGTCCGGCGCGCAAAGGGTTAAAAATACATTCAACAAAACATCATACACTTAAATTTTTGGTAAGCTGTTGCTTCCATGCGCGCACAAAATTTTTCAACGGCATGTGCTTTTGTAAACCTCTACCAGAAAGAGCAGCCATTTAATCAAAAAATTAGTTGATTTAGCACTACTTCGTGAGTTAAATAAATCACAAGATAGTGCCAAAACTGTTAAAAAAAAAAACTATTCTCCATTCTTGCAAAAATATAATGCATTCAAATCTCCTACTGCTTACCCGAAAGAGACTACACAGTCCCATTCATATCGGCCACTCTTCACTTGTAACGAACTGTAAAAAACATAAAACTTGCTTCAGTGAAAACATTTTATGACATTTTTTTTACCTTTTTCTTATTAATTTCACTCTCTGACTGAAGAAGTATCCAACATTTTATGGAGGTTGTATTTCTTCCAAGTCTTCCTTTAGATTTGGTTGTCTGTCCACAACTCGTTACAGTATTTCTTGGTACTGTACTCCACAACTCGTTATTTCTTGGTACTGTACTCAACAACTCGTTATTTCTTGGTACTGTACTCCACAACTCATTATTTCTTGGTACTGTACTGTTAAACGTGTGCAATGGCTAAGATCAATTCCTAGGCATTTACAACAACAAGTGCTACCCAAAAGCTAAACTAAGCTAAACTAAGCTAAACTAAACTAAGCTAAACTAAGCTAAGATCAATTCCTAGGCATTTACAACAACAAGTGCTACCCAAAAGCTAAACTCCACGATATAAAGATCGGTGAAAATCCCTCACATGTAGGCCCAGAAGGCCCGGGCTAAAGGCATTTTTTTTAAATGGCACAACAGCCTAAAAAACAAGGAGATATGCGATGTGCTAGTGTGGTTTTTGAGCTACGTAAAATTTAAGCACTGGAACCATACATTTTCAGAATTCTGAATAATGAGGGCAGCAACTTTTAAACATTACACACTTGTTGCTGAAACAAAGAAAAGTGGCACAGATGTTCCTGAGGAATTGTTTTCAATCCGATGAATAGTTTATTGTCGACCTTACAAGCAAAAGACAATTTTGACCTATTTTCAAGACGGCACTGGCTTTGACAGGGATCTAATTCTCATTTTGATTCAGAAAACCTTAGGAGCGTCTATGCCAGCAACTTGTCTCAGTATTTATGTTTGCATTTCAGAGGTGTATTGGATTTTTTTTTGCATTGTTTAAGTTACTATGAGCATTACAGACAGACCCAGAAACTGCTTAGCAAGTACACACGTCCTATAAACCCATCATTAACGTTGCATGGCTTTTCGTCACTTTCTTAGTTGATACACCGTTATCATGGTAGACACTTCTATTTCAAAATCAGGACGTCTTTTTACTCCTCTTCCATGTACTTTGAAGGCACTTTAATTCATTGTCAATCTTTGTTTTTGTCTGCGTGTTCATTTCACTCAAGTAGCTCTCCTGAGCAAAATTTATCAGCAACATTGATAGTTACTTGTTTAGCTTCAAATTGCCTTTAATTACCTGTGAGGAGAAAAATCTCTATTAACATCAAACATAGCAGTATGATTTGTCAAATAAACTTAACTATCATAGATGCTATAATCCTCAATATCCATGAGCAGCCAGGGTCATACAGTACTTACCAAACGGAAAACATTTATGTGATAATGGGAAAAACATTTTTAAACGACGTAGAGTTCAAGTATAGCCTACCCACAAAAATCTTATATTGAGAAATAGGTTAGGTGACTGGAGGAGGAAAACCAAACTGGAGATTGAAACAAATTAACTGCACGGAAGATATCATTACTACTGGTCAAAATATTGGCGGCAGTGCCGCAGCTAGCTTTTTCCATACAGGGGTACATGGGAAAAATGTGGGCTCCCATCCTCAACAATTGCACAAAGGGGCTCCCAACCCAGACGAAACAATAATGAAGTTTGATTTGTCCTTTTGGGCCCATGACTAGTGAATTTTGGGGATGGGGCTCGGCTGCGTTGCACCTTCTGCACCACCCCTAATTGCGGCACTGATTGGAGGCACTAATGACAATCACTGAAAATGGCCAACAACCACAGTACATTGTTCCATATCCCTGATCACATTAGTGTAGTGTCCCAGATCCCAGAGGTTTTTAATTTAAGTCAATACCACAGCTAATACTAAAACAGTTAATGTGATCTTCTCATAGACCAAAGTATTAAAAACGACAAGAAAAAAATTTAGCCCTCAGGTAGTTTCCTTTACTCTTATTATTAATTTATAATTTGTTTTAGTGTGACTTTTGATTTTTCTAACAGACCGCACACATTCAAATCTTAACATTTAAAAGTTAAGCATGTGCAATACTCGAAACATTTGAGCCAAGCGGAGGATGCAGCACGTCCTCGAACTCAGCTCGTCACTTGCGCCCATACCTGGAAAAGTTGAATAAGGTAAAAATGCGATAACTTTGGCAATTTTTTTTTACTGATTTTGACATTCCAGTATACCAAATTCATTGTCTCGACAAGAACTTTCCAGTGATGCAAATTAAAAGCCATTAGCGCAAACCATTTTTTTAAAGTTACATCCTAAAATCTGGAAAACCATTTTTTCACGTTCAGTCAGTTAAGCAGTTGTTATTATCCAACAAATAAAAAAGACACTTGTAAAGTAAGTGTGTTCACCAAATACTCAAACACGGCTCGATACTCGCTTCTGATGTTGCAAACTCGGCTCGGCTTGAATTAAAATTATTCTGCTTGCACGCCTCTAGCTGTAAGTCATTTTTTTACTACAACAGCCCATTTGTTGGGATCTATTCGATAAGCTTTGTGCTCTAATATAAGTTTTTTTTGCAGAATAATTTAAGGTTTTTGCTAAATAAGTTGCTAACAATGCAAGTTATCAACTTGAGATTGGCAACATTCAAAAACTTGAAAAACCAATTCAAACGGTGCCTCGTCACAATCGGACAACTTTGAGATACACTATGGAAAATTCTGCCTAATAACGATAAGGAATATAAAAAGGGGTGACTGGCATGCACCGAAGAACTAAAGGCGTCGTCATGCCCTATCACGAATTCAATGTAACGCCAGGAAAAAAAATCAGGTTCTTGGGCATTTTGCTCGCTTTTCGGCACCCGCGAACACGGCCTATTTTATTTTTTATTCTCACCAAGTTAACACCTATCGTATTTTTCCTAATGTTGACGGCTAAAAAAAAAAGTGAAGGTGGGCAATGGAGAGTCTGAAAGGAAACTATTTTTAAAATATGGAGCACTGCTATAAAGCATTGTTTCTCTTTTTTCTAGCAAACATTCAACCAATATTTAAAACTAAACCTAACCTCACAAATTCGAAAAATATGACTGATAAGTTATCACAATGGTAATCTGCTGTATCATTTGCTTATCATTTGTTGTATTAAGTTTCGTTAAGCCTGGAATCAGTTTTCCCAGCCACAAAAAGTGATGTTTTTTTAACAGATTCTTGAATTACGGTGAAAGTTCATTCCTGTTTAACTCGGACATGCGTCGTGATCACGTTATGAAGTGGCAGTTTGCAACAAGCTCGCTTACGGCATTGCCTACTTTATGTAGCAACAATAGCAACATGCAACCCGTGCGTTGGCAACACGTATATGCCAGCAGGCACTTCCACTCATGCGCTACGCTGAATGCCGATCACAACAAGAATTTTAAACATCGGCAGGTTCATTATAACTTAGGCTTAACGTTACGCATTTACCAAATCTCCAAACCACACAAGTTTGTGATGCAGATTTTTGGCAGAATTAAATAACAATGTCCATCATCTATCCTTCTTCAGGATAGGGTGTGAGAACTAGCTTACTATGAATCCCATAATGCTGCTGCTGCCAGCAAGTGGCAGTTGTGGAGATGGGGCGCCCTCTATCCGAGCTCATTTCGTGCCGAGTTCACGAGTAATCCATCTTTTTTAAAGATCGGCTGACAATCTACGGGTTTAAGTTTGGACAATCCTCGATGGGTCGATTTTTGACCGTTCATCAATGGAACCAGGAGAAGTACTGACATCCTCCAAC
>JAHWFP010241236.1:0-23811 GCA_023313725.1 Lithobius niger
ATCATGAGGAGTCCGGCATATAAAGGCGTAGACCCCAGGACTCTTCACAGAGTCGTTTCAAAGTTGTCGGCGCAACAGTCATTGAAACAGTCACTGCACATTTGTTGCGTGCTTATCGCTCAGTAAACCACTGTTACCTCCATAAATAAACAAGAATGCCTGAACAAAAAACTGCTTCACCGTTAAAAAAAACAGAGTTTGTATCCCCATACTCACAGCTATAAAGGTACACGAACAAAAACGGATTAGAATTCACTCGAATGCAACAAACTATAATTTGAACTCCAATTCCATGGAACAAGGACTGTTTTTGCTCATTGTTTATGTCAGAAAGTGATTGCAGTTTGTGTTTGAAATAATTAATGTTTGTGTTCACTTAATTTGCGTGTTATTCAGGTTTTTAAAAAAAAATATTTGACTATGTTTGTAGTTTTATGTATTAAGTGTGTTTCGTGTGTATGGAGGCTGGCAAGCCACAATCCTTGTTCCCCAGAATTGGAGTTCAAATTACAGTTCATTGCATTCGAGTGAACTCTAATCCGTGTTTATTCGTGTACCTTTACAGCTTTGAGTATGGGGATACGAGCTCTAATGCTGTTTTTCTAAACGGCGAAGCCACTTTTTGTTCAGGTAATTTGTTGGCTTTTTTCGCTTCAGTTTTATTGTAATTGCAACGGTCTCGTATATCATGGGTGCGGTATGTCCACTGTCCAGCCAATTTTTTTGCGAAAAAACGAAACATTAGAAATGCGTATTTATATTCAGGTTCCGCCCAAGGTTTGTCTCATGTTTTTTTATTTTATGGCAACACACTAGGGTGTCTCTGGAGTTACCCAGTCAGCTCGATGGGCAGTTGATTCTGCATTGTTGTAAGCAGATGCAGCATTATAGCAAACAATCGCAGTAACAATTCCACTGGCTTCCCGAAGACAGCATTGAAAAAGTAAATAAGTCTTTCAGTCATGTCGGCCACCTAATTTTGAGGCCTTAAAGACTCAAAATTATAGACTTCGCACCCTATGGTTTAAAACTAAAGGATTTAAGCGAAAACCATGACCATTTTTTTTTGGTTCTCGGCAGCCTACCACTGTGGCCGACACTGCCGCAGATTCTGCCTGGTCATTTTTTTTTTCAAATTCTCGTGCGCAAACGAACTCTAATAAGCAAAGCCGGGCCGGCCGTGCTAATTACTTGGAAGAAGTTTAAACTGCCGTAATGGTGCCCTTTTGTTATTAAAGATCATGCCAAGTGATTGTCTAAAATTCATTCGATTGAGTAAGTTATTTAAAAGCACCTAAATAAAGTGCTAATATTCATATGGGAAGACTTTCTGGGGGAACAGGAAAACTGGGAGGGAAAGAGACATAATCGGGGCAACAGAACATCACGGATATATTCAAAGGTCTTAAGAAGACAAAAAAAAATGAGATAAGTAGTGTGGAGGAGAAGGGAGGAGAGCTGAATGAGGTAGTAATTCAAGATCCACAAAAAAGAAGCGATGTCAGCTTCTAGTAACGAAATAAAGAATCTATGAATCACATAAACGAAAGGAAATAAAAAGTTGGAATCCTGGAGGCGTTACGAAAAAGCAGTCAGGAAACCTGCACACAATCTATTACCGTTGTTTAGCTCCAACTACGTCCAAAATTCACAAGGTCCAAGGGTGTATCCATTCTCTTGCGGTAGTATATGATATCCTTTCAAGCAATAACTGTCGTTTTTTTTATTAATTAAAACATTCTTGGCAAGATGCTTCACTCTTGCAAATGCTTTACAATTTCCTCTTGCGAGTGTCCAAGAATAATAAAGAAATTATTTATTACGTGAAGAAGGTTTTAAAATTTATAGAATTTTGCCCATAAAGCGTACAACTGATCAGCAATAACAGAGGAGTAGAAAATAATGCAGAGAATAGTGAATATTAGAGGTAAAATTAAAGCTCAAGAACACTTGACTCCCTCAGACCAACACAATTTTAAATTTTTTATTAGTTTATGCGTTCCTAACCAATTCAGTGGTGTCAGAAGTCGTTAGGAGAAATAATTTTGGTAGGTGATTCCAATAAGCAATTATTTAGATCTTTTCCATGACACTATTGACATGAGCACGAGACATCACAGGGCCTTTCACTTCCCCGAACTACCTTGGGTAACTGAGGATGGCTCGAACCCGGGACCACTGGCACATGAGATACCTAAACCATCAGGCCACCTTGGTCCACTCACAAAGTTTTAGTTTGTTGGAGTTATGTTCTAATTTTTTTAATATTTTTTTTGCATTGTTTTTTTTAAGCCACTCCCTGTTACACTGAGCGACGTGATGAATGTAGGTGCTAATTGTCTTACCGTAACTCCAAGTAAGTTGGTTTCATTACGATGAATAATTATTTCTCCTGTCAATCTGACATCATACTTTGCTATGGCTGAAACTGATGACTATATAAAATTTAACAAGGGGCTTCAAATAATAACTTCCAAGTCGGATAACAACTGACTACAATTTAGATTCATGTCGTATATCATTGTTACCGTTCAAACTCTACCTGACCGCAAAGAATGCAGCACTGTTGTCTGGCTAGAGGTTTTGTCGTTGCTGATTATGTCGACAATCAGAATTTGAAATAATCTGGTTTTCCGCTGAAAACCATAGAGTTTTGACCAAATTACGATATGTTGACAATTTCGTGGCCGGCATGTTCTCGAAATAGGCAGCCTGATACGATAGAAAGACATATTTATTAAGTAGATGCAGACTCCAGAGCCGAGTTAAATTGTTTCAAAGCTGATTGAGCAACAATCACTGTAAGCACAGCTATTGTTGCGTGCTTACATGCCTATGTTATCATGGAAAATGAACAGGAATGACTTGCAACAATTTTAGCCGAAATGTGCGTCCTATGTTGTGAAAGTTGTGTTGTGTCAGTGCTATAGTTGCGATAGTTTTTGGTTAGCTATTGTGTCAGGGTGTACGACTTCGGGTCTAGGCCCTAATAAACAAATTCAAATTATGTATTTATGATAGTTTCCGAGTCGTTAGGAAAGACTAGTGTGAGAAAGTATTCAGGCTCTATCCCAATGCATGAAGGGAACAGCACTGCACTAAGTATATAATTCGTAACCTTATGACGAATTAAAAACAGTAGTTTTAATTTATGCATGATCATAGGTGCGTCAGTAAATCCATTAGTATAAACCCAAACAACGTTTTACCCAAATGATGTAGAAAAATTAGCCTTTGGGAATCGTCATTAACTAAAAGAACAGTCACGTTGACGGAATGTAAATTTCCGGTTTCATTCTCGTATTTTGGCAGGGAAGAGGAAGACAGAAGGGCACAAACAATCACTAGAATGTACTGCAGGATCCAGGGTATACAATATTTTTCGCCATCATTTAGGTTTGTGATTGCTGTAAAAAAAGTTTGGGGAGATGTAATCATTTACAGCCCTTTGAACGATGTAACACTCGACCCCTTCCCCCTATTGGAAATTTTCACGTTATTTTTACGTTTTATTTACAATTTTACATTCCATCAATGGGTGTATTTCTTTTGTCAATGACAATTCCCTAAATCTCATTTTTCTCACCAATTAGACAAAAGGATGGGCTCAGACTTTTGCAACACCTTGCAGATCTAAGTTTGGAATGCTGGTTCGAGTCTAGGCACTGGCCAAAATTATTCACAATAAAACTGGCCATGATTGAAATGTTCGAAAAAATCACTTAATATGTTACAATTTTTCTGGAAAATACTGGTTTGAAAAAAATAGAGTCTAGGTTAACTACGGCTAAATGTATTTTTATTTTATTTTACGTGTAATGTTTGGATTAAGAATTTCCTACGCCAACAGTACTGACACACAAAAAAACCTCAATTTTCTAAAATGTTCAGTTCATTTTCAATTCCTATTCATTAGCTGCAATCATTAGCTAACAATCGTGACTTGCGATCTTGCATGATTTTTCCAAAGCACACAATGGTTTCATGCATTGCATAATTGGCATATTTATTTTGAACATGTAATGTGGTCTGATGCTGAAGTACGTTGAAGTTCAATATTTATTCTTTATGTACATTCGGCATAAGCTTGGCTTATGACATGACTCACCTTCCTTTGCCATATCTGTATCATAGCTGTTTTGTTGTATTCCTACAGTTTGTTCCCTATTTTTATTTTGATTTCATTATTTACAGTTTCTTAAGTATCTTATGGAATGAAAGATAAGATTTGCCACATGCAAGTAATCATTCTAGGCAAACGACGAAATCGTTGTGTGCTATTCATTATCCCAGACAAGCTATAATGTGTCGTAGGCCACTCGTGATTTCGGATAAGCTACTAATTCCCTATCCCATTCTTCATCCCAGACAAGTAGGGGTCGATTTAATCCGGATAAGAAATTCGGTCCAGTACAGGATCCTGAGTATTCAGTCGGTATTCGGTATCTGGTTCGGGGAAATACTCTTAATGAACCGAATACTGAAAAAAATGTCAAGTTGCCAGCTTGACTAAACTGGAAAAACACCATTGCTGTAATGCGCCTGTGTTAGAGTCACTTGCCCTGCTTGCTTTATTCTGCACCACGTAATTATTATCAGTGATAAGGCATGCAGCTAACAAATTTTATTTTAAATAGAAATAAATTTTAGTAATTGATACCTTTTAGTAATAAACTCGCACCTTTTGTCACTTCGCTTTGTGTTGGCAAGTTGACACGACCAATCCTTGTTTCATCTTTATAGTGAAAGATGTGTGATTGTATGTGTAAGAAATAAAAAAAAAAGATTATTCGGTCAGTATCCAGATTCAGTCTGGTGATTAGGTTCAGTAGCCTAGATTCAGTAGGGATTTGGTTTTGCCGTATTCGGTCGCTCCCTATTGGACATTCATCATTCCGCACAAGCTACAAATTCAGTATGTCCAATTCATCATTCTTCACAAGCTAAAAACTCGTCATGATGCTGTCGTCATCCCGCATAAGCTACGGATTCACTATGATGCCATTCATCACCTCGCACAAGCTACAAATTCGCTATGTGACATTCCTTATCCCACACCAAAAACGAATTCGCTGTGTTCCATCCATCATCCCACACAAACTATGAATTCGCTACCTGACACTCATTATCCCACACAAGATATGCATTCGCACTACGTGACTTTTTTTTAGCCCGCCCAAGAATTCACTATGATCACATCACCCCTTCCGTTTAGTGAGTTGGGAACCCCAGCAGTTCTGCATCAACTACGTGCCAAATATTCTATGTAGATAAAAAGAATATACGTCAATGATTTTCGTTGGTGGTAAAGCCACGAACATTTGAAAATTCCATGCGCTCCTTTAGATAGTTACTGGCGCTTATAAATGCCAGCTACTATGGCTTGAGGATCAGTTGCTGCTTGGTTTCAGTTCCATAAATGGATACGGCCATAGCCTGGACCGTGAAGTCAAACAGGCCTCAAGACTAAACCACAACTCTTGCTTTCGAGGGTTTCACGAGCGTTTCATTTAAAATCCGAATTTGCAGTCAATATTTAAAAGACAGTCGGTGTACTAGTAATAACACTGCTTTAATATATGAAGATGTAGCAAGTTTTACCAGGATAAAAGGCAAAGGTAATCCGACCATCTTGCTCAGCCAAACATAATTTTCTAAACAAAACCTTACTTACCGCTCACCTTGGGCATCTTTAACGAACACTAAGCAAACATACAACCCATAACAAACGACCATTAAATTTACGTAATTGTGTTAGCAACCACTCAGGCCACTTAAGTGGCCGCCATATTACTGCAAATAGAGCCGTTGAACGGAATACATAACCTCTGAGCGATTCTGGAAGTATGCATCACATCCAGCACACTTCTGGATTGTCTCCAGAGATTATGCAAATAGACCTAAGGTTGGTGAAGGGAATTGTATATATACTGTTTTTTGCCGGTTGTTTCCTGCCCGTTTCACAAAGGTTTCCCTGTGTACTCCAATTTCATCCCTGACGATACAAAAAAAAAAAACTACTAACACGATGACGGTTCCTAACACTTAACATATTCCGCAGGGGCCTTCAAAAAGCTGTTAGCGTATTGGCCGACACCTTCTATCCTGTTCTATTCTAAATTTTCCAAACGGTAGTAGCTTCCTACCTGTGTTTACTAATTGGTAAGTCAACTAAAATGTTTACAGTTTTTTTAATTGGTTTCTATTTCTTTGTTTCTATGGATTTTTGTTTTGCCTTTGTCCTTTCTTTTTCTGCTTTCGTCCCTTTTCATTTCCTTTCGTCTTTTTCTGCTTTCGTCCGCTTTTTATATTATTTTCTTTTCATCCTGGGTCTAGCACAAAGTTTGCATACAGAAATGTAATACAAGTATACTTAGTAAGGCCGGTAAATTAAAGGTCCATGCTTACATTGTAAATACGATTGCTAAAATCTGGTATTTAAATCTAAATTTAATTTTGTCATGAGAGAGTAAATTTTTTAAGTGTACGAATAATAGGCATGCTGCATCTGTCTGGCATTTCTAGCCCATTATTTTCGTTGCACGGACGTTAATTCTATCAGCAAACAGCAGCCTTTTTTGTGATTAATGCAATTGCAGGAGTACAATTACATAATGACAAGTGAACTGTGAAACTATAAAACTAACAGCATAAAAACTAATTAAGACAGAAATAGTCTTCAACAAAAGCAAAATGAAAGACGACGATGTAAGTGTGGCTGAGCGGTTAGGAATCAGTCCTTTGATTTCAAAGGTCGTGGGTTCGATTCCCCGGTCAGGCAGTCTGACATATAAGTCCAAAAGGCAACGTAAATAGGTTTGCATCTGTATTTATTTAACACTTATCGATCCCAATTGGCTTTATGTCCCGTTTATAAAGAGATAAAAGACAAAAGCAAAATGAAATACGACGAAAGCAAAGAGAAGACAAAGCAAAAACTAAAACGAAAATAAAAAGCTGTGAAGACACACCATGTTGGTGAATTTATGAATTTGATGTACCAATGGCCTCCAACCATCAGTTGAAAGTCATAACGCATGTGTTTAAGATGTCATATTACATGTCAACTCAAAATTTGATGAATGCTTCATGTCATGTCGTCTATTATTTCTAGTTAATTTCACTGAATTTTGATTATAATGGTGAATGGAATCGAGCTAAAGATGTAAAAAAAACTTAGGTTCAGTGAAAACAAGTATCTCCAAAACGCTTCCTGCATAATTTTATGAATTTTCGAACTTTAGTCTGCAAATAAAGTACACGTGCCAAATTTCAAATAGATCGGACAAACCGTTCAAAGGTTATCGTGAAGACAGACAAACGGACAAACACTCACCAACACAGGATGAGTAAAGTGTGTGTCGTGCACATCACAAATAAACGTTGACGTTGCGTTCATCACAAATAAGGCAAAAGAAGAATTAAATCAAATAGATAAAAGACGAAAGCTAAAAGAAAAAAGGTAATCCAGGTTTAAAAAAAGAAAAGCAAAGAGAAAAAACATACGATAGTAAAAAGTAAAAAAAAACAAAGCTAAACAAAAATTAAAGAAAGCAAAGATATACAGGAAAAACCAATGTAAAAAACGGCAGCATAGTTATATTTATTTATTTTTTATATTTACACTTACAGTGTATATAGCGTTTTTATTTTTTACTTTTGTTAAGTTACATTCTCTTCATCAAAGGTTACGTTACATATGAAGAGACCTATGTATATTACTATGAAGAGATAGTATATTACCTATGTATTTTGTAATATATGTCGCTTGGGTACCAGAATATAACCTTAACCTACCTACAATAAAATCGTTGGTATCTATTGAAGTTTAAGTCTTGTATGCGTATGTTTATATGCTGAGCATCTCTTCATTTTTTAACCAATAGGAAGGGATATTTTTGGATGTTAGCCAATCACAGCCCACCTGTTAGAGCTGCGAATGTTCTACTAAGCATTTGATTAATAATTGAAAAGCGCTCATGTACAAAGTGCTAAACAGGAATTAAAACTAGTTGGCTACACACTAAACCAGAATCGCATAAACGAGGCAAGCAGTCTATATTAAAGACTGGCATTGTTAAGATACACAATAGGCTTACACTAATCTGTGAAAGAAGGAAAGGACAACTGGCCCTACGGGACTCAAACCCAGGACTTCGCACTCGGCGTGTCGCCGCAGTCGCCGTGAGGAGGTTGTGTTGGCCCGTTTGCGCATTGGTCACACCCGGCTTACTCACTGTTTCCTTTTGCGGGGGGTTGACCCTCCTGAATGTTATTGGTGTCGACAGCCACTTACGGTCTGGCACCTCCTTGTTGATTGTCGCCATCTTGATGGTGTTCATCATCGTTTCCATTTTCCGCATGACATTGCGCGTCAGTTGGGCGATAAGTCTGTCCTCCTGTCCGGTGTTTTTCAATTTTTGCAGGAGGTACAGATGTATGACAAGATTTAGATTAGGGGTTTGAATAACATCTCTGTAATGTGTGGTGCAGTGGTAACCCGGACCACTGCACTGTGACTGAGGTTGGCGCTAATGACCACGTTGTCGACACGCCATTAAGCCTCAATACCCCCCCCCCAGGACTTCCCGTTTAGAGCGCCCGGCTAGTAAATGGGAAGTCCTGGGTTCGAGTCCCAGTCGAGGCAGTTGTCTTTTCTTTCTTTCTCGTATTAGTGTGTCGTGTATAGTCACAAGACCATTATTTAATGCAGACTGCTTGCTTCGTTTACCCTTTACCTTGTGATTTCTTCTTTATTTAGAATCGCATACTTAACCGTGCTAAAAAACTTAATTAATTGCTTTTTAAAGAATGAGAAGATAAATTATGTAACTAAAACCGGTTTAATTTAGCTTACATTTTATTTGTTTTAGATGGGACTTCGATTGCTAAAACGACTTTTGTTTCTGACCGGTGCTAACTATACAAAAACCTTTATTCCCAACATGATGACAGGATTAATCGTTAGGCCAGATTCATTTATTGCTGTTGCAGATAACGGAAAGCACCGCAATAAACATGCTTCATAGGAGCTTTAGTCCACACTGCATCTTCTCTCCAGGAATAGTCACTGGAGGCAATTTCAACCCTATTTAATAGCAAGTACCATATTCGTTTCCATGTCAACCAAGACAGCAATCAACAGATGGAAGCTTAGATGGAAGTTGGTTTGGCTTTCTACAGTGCAGCAGCAAAACATTTTGCAATTAGATAAATACAAATGAATAATGAGTTTGGATATAAAGATGTTTATTTAATTTAATTGCTACATAAATACTTAGGATAATTTTACTAATACGTAAATTAAGGATTTTTAGTGACATTCTGTGATAGTTTACACTGACGCAAGACATACAAACGTCTGCACACTGAAGTATATAAAAAAATGCAACCGAAACAATCCGAAAGTGACCAGCTACATCACGTAAGCCACAACTAATAAACTTGCCAATAAATTAATAAAAGTATAACAATATAAATAAAAAATGGAGAAATTCGTACATGAGCCCATAAATGTTTGTAATGGATTTAGTAATAATAATTTTAAATTTTTTAAATTGTATAATGGTGCAAAGAAAGATCCTCCATGAAGTACCTAAGTACTTGTGCATGTAGGTTCGTTACAATCATTTAGAACAAATATCACGAGATATTTCGATTTAAGGTAAAAAAAAAACTAAAGTTTCGTTGTATAAAGTAATAGTAAAACACATTTAAAACAGTTGTCCAAAGCAAAGAAAATTACGACTTACGTAGTATATTAACAGAAAGTTTCAAGTTTTACAGTAATAACCTCAATGTGATTTTATTTAAACTAACATTTTTCAAAACAAATAATAATTAATTACTTATTAATAGATCTATATTAATTTACACTTATAACAAGTATTGTAGCGTCAATAATTATACATAAATAATACATTTAGTAAATAAAATCACCTCTATAATAAAATTCTAGAAATCATTTGAATCTACAACCCTCATAGTATCATGTATTATAACTCACCAGTAATCCATTTTTAAAATTCTTTTTAATGCATTATAACTTGTAATGAAAAACAATTTTTGGGGGAGTTGAATAAATAAATGGGGTATATAATAATTATATACTAATTTTCTTGCCATAATTATTTCGAAAAAGTGGTACTCTTAATTGAAGTGTTTTTCTTCTTTCATTTATTGTTAATTTATCAATAGTATTAATTACTAGAAAATAATTTTTTTAAATTATAAAACATAGTTTCTTAAGCTGATAATTTTAAGGATACATATATTTGGTATTAATGTCTGTGTTTTATTTAAATAAAATTTTAATAATTTTATTTTGCATCTATTGTAAACGTTCTATCAGGTATTCAGAAGCAAATCCATAATTTCCTATGCCATACCTGAGATGAGATTCGACCCAAGCATAATAAATTGCCTGTCTGTTTTTAAAGTTTAAAATGTCTTTTAAAGGTATAATTTAGGCACAATACCTCTAAGTTTCTTAATTGTTAGGTCAATATGAATCAAAACACGCTAGTGTGTCGCCCCCCCCCCCCCGGGGGGGTGGGGTACATACATCCAGATAATATCTATATATGAGCATGGCGACCACTAGACACATTGTGTCTTTACAGCAAAGATAGTTTGGCTGTTTTCAGCCATTTGAGGACAAATAACTATGCGACAGAAAAGGCTGAAACTTGTTTGATCGGGAGACTTTGGTCACCTGACAACATAAAAGTCACTGTTAGTGACATAGATTAATGTTATCTTGTTGAAAAAAACGACAAGAATATCGTTGATATTTGCCTAATTACTATACTATAATCTTCAATGATTGTTTCATATGCTTTGAGTATTTTATCTATTTTCTTCTCCATTCTGTACATGTTCTCCTCCATAGTCGTCTCAGCTTGCAATTTTTATCCATCTTTTTCTTGTGGTTGTTTTCTTGCTGCAGTTGTTGTGTTTCCTTCTAAGTTCTGGTTATCTATATTTTCATCCTCTTTATTATCTGTCACTCTATCCACGTCACGTTCTGTTTCTGATTGTGTTCTTTGTTTCTGGCATCTTGCACATATCCATTCTTCCTTTTTTTCACTCTTTGCTTTCCACGTTTTTTGTAGAATTCCTGCACAGTTAAAGTGGAATTTTGTTGTACAGATTCCATATTTTCCCCAATCTTCTTGATTGTCTAATTTATCTTCACATTCGCCATATCTAGAAATGTTCAATTAATCGGGGTTCATTTGGGTCAGACAGTTTAATTTTGGAGCAAATGGTTTCAATCTGGGTTAACTCTTTTTGAACTTTTTGCTTTTTTTGCACTTTTTCAATTTATGAACACATTTTCAAATACGCTAAATTTTTCCGTTACAATATTTTTTCTACAACACTCGTTAGTCCTTTTTGCCTCAAATGTTTTTGTCTTGATTTGATACTTTTCACTGTTTCTTCCATATTGATCGTGTTCTTCTTGATTTTGTTTTAGTTTCTTCATTTTCATTTGTAGTGAATTTGTGCATGCATCACTAAAGCTCTTTGGTTTGATTTTATTTTTTAAGCACAGAAGTCTCTTTTCTACCTGTTCATTTTCTTCCCTTATGTCTTCATTTTCTTTTTTTTAAGTCTTCATATTGATTTTCCATGAAGTTTATACTTTTTAGTATCTTGTCAATGTTATCCAATTTCGACTTAACTTTCAACAGTTCTTCCAGCTTCCATTCGGTTCTGTTCAGTGTTTCTTCATTTCTTTTTGTGTCTACCTCATTCTCCTCATTTGCTCCTTTGTCCACTTGTTCATTCATTTTGTTGTGTCTGCCATCATGTGTGGTAGCTTTTTGATTGTTAGAATTTACTCTAATTTTTTTGCATCTTTTGCATTTCCAAAGTTCTCTTTTCTGGTTACTGTATCTCTTGATAGTACTATCAGCCAATCCTGAGCAGTAGTAGTGAAACTTTCCCTTGCAAACAGCACATGCTAAAAAAAATCACCTTCCTTTAATTTAATAATGTGTTCACACACTTGACAGCGTTCAGATATTTTTCTTTTGTGTTCGAAAACAGAAAAAAAAAAAACTGTTTTTCACTTGTTTGTCAGCTGGTTTCAAACAGGTTTAATATGGTTCATTCCGGTTCGATGAAACGAACACACAAAATTTTATGTTGTTGTTGGTGAAAAGAATTACATGTACCTAGGTTTCACTCTATGTGTTCCTTGGACATTCATAGTACTCACAATTTGTTGTGTAGTTAACTTGACACTTTTTTACCAATGCATTTGCTTAGTTTCTGTGGAGTATCTCCTGTGTGGAGCAACATTGATCCGCCACTTTTTCTTAATAATAATAATAATTTTTTATTGCAATACAATACTTACATTGTACGCTCGAAACTCTTCGAAGACATCTTGTATGAGCTTCCAAAAATACATCATGTTAATTGTAATTTAGTCATTCAACATGTCACCCTATAGCTTACAGTTATACATAAATGTTATACAAAAATTCAATGTCTCATCATCTTACATTTATTCTATCATTATATAACTTATATGCATATTTACTAAAAACATTGTTTTAGACAAATTTCATCTTTTAATTTCACTTCAAGTCTTTTAGTGTGCAATATAATTCATGAGTTTATCTGACATTTTATTGAAAATATCTGGAATGTACCATTTTTTATTTCTTTTTCCATAGACGTTGTTCCATCTTGGCAGTATGTATTTTAGTGTAATTAATCTTAATCTATTCCCTCTCTGTTCATTTTTTGTTTTGTGTATATTTAAATAATAATTTTTGGTAATTATTACATAATTTCACAGTTCTATAATTTTCATGATCTTCATTTCTGTGTATATTTTTTTTTTAGTGTTCCTATTCCCAAATAACACTTTAATTATTTTTTTTTGAATTTTTTGCAATCTATCAATTAAATACTTTGATGCAAAACCATATAGTTTTATACCTTATCTTAAAATACTCTCTATCCATGCTTCATAAGAGATTTATATTTTTAGCTAAAATATTTCTCACTGCATAAATCTTAAAATATCTGCATATGTGCCTTAAAATTCCAATTTGTGTCTATTTCCATTCCTAAATACTTTGTTGTTTCTTTTTGCTCCAATTTTACACATTCCTTCTTACATTTTGTATTTTTCTTATCCTAACTTAAATTTTCACAGTTTCCATCATGTTTTATAATTTAAGTTTCTTTAGTATCTTTCATTTTTGGCAGTGTGATATTCATTTGTTCTGTTTTCTCTTTACTAATGAATAGTTCCTTTTCAATAAACCAGTCATTTAATTGGTTAAAGTCATCTTGTAGATTATTTATCATTTCTTCATAGTTAAAATGTATTGAAATCATAATAGTATCATCTGCTAAAAGAACGAGATTTCTTTTTTTCACTATTATTTGATATATCATTTGAGTAAATCAGGAAAAGCAATGGTCCCAATTCAGATCCTTGTAGAACCCCAAATTGTGAATTTTTTAAATAACTACGTTCTTCCTCTTAAGTCCTATTTTCTCACATTTTTAAAACAGAATTTCGGAATCAAAAGTATCAAAAGCTTTCTGTAAATCTATTAGAACTGTACCGACATATTTTCCTTCATTTAATGCCATAGTTATTATTTCGTTTATTTCCACTAATAAGTCAGTTGTTCCCTTTTTCCTGGTGTATCCATATTGAACATTTGAAAATATTTTTTCCAGAAAATACCTGATTTTATTAGCAAAGAATTTTTCTATGATTTTGTCTATTATTGTCAATAATATTTTTATTAATTTTCTGTTATTTTGTCTATTATTGTCAATAATATTTCTATTATTTTTCTATTTTTTTGTCAATAATAATAATAATGATAAAAAGTCCAATTTATCAACCAAAAAATAGTGGAATGAAACGGAACGGCGATGAAGCTGTAAAATCGAGCCTGCAACGTGATGGTAGAGATTATATATAGTATAGGGAGGAAAAGAGAAGGTGAAAGTTCGAGAATTGCAACCGTGTCACCCCAGTTCAGCTAGTGGGTGCCGCAGGAAAAGTTCTAGGTTCAGTGACGCAAAAGTGTATGCTGCACCGAGGGGACTCCAAATACGAACAACACGGACAGAGAAAACATTTTGACTACAATTCACTTGATTGTAGGCGACATTTTTTCGCCCTCTGGGTTGTGCCTGCGTGGAATTCCTTGACTGAGGAGGCTGTATTCGCGTCTACTGTGGCGGGCTTTAAACGTTGCTTGAAAATTGTGCCTCACTCTTGGTTTCTCTTGCGTGAGGATGATTTTTGTCACGGATGGTTTCTTTGCTCGTTGGGTCTAGTTCACTCTACACTCTATTTTTTTCTCCTTGTTTCTTTTTATGAGCCATCAAATTTTTTTTTCTGGGCTTTTTTGTTAGTGGTTCCCTTACCCTTCCAGTTGCCTTACCACCTTAAGTGGTTAAACATTTATGTCTGTACTAGAGGAAGCCCTAAGATGCACCGTCTTAGATGCATCATCTTAGATGCACCGTTTCCAACCCTGGAACTGTTTGGTTGGTCAGGTGTATATCAATGTTTCACCTAACAATTTTCGTCGATCCAATTTTTACGCACACTGGCTAATGAACGCTAATTTCCGTTCGCTTTGCTCACTGAGTCAGCTCATCTCGTGACTGCAATCACTGAATTAACACAGTTATCACTGAATCACAGTTTTAAAAATTGCACGCTAAAGCATCGTTGCATGAAATAATTGTTCGCTTGCTAATAATGTTGTATTGCTTGCTGAAGTCCGTTGTACGCATGGGTGGTGTTGGATGCACCGTTTGCAAAACTGTGGCTGTTTGGTTGCTCATGTGTATGTCCGTGTTTGACCGAATTAACTTTCGTCAATCAAATTTACACTTCGCTAACTGAATATGTGACCACAGCCTGGACCCCTTTTCTAACTTGGTGTCCTGGCACTGACGTTTAAATATTTCTATGGGAAGTAAATAAATACGCTTTCGTAGAACAAAGTTGAAACCTTTAGCCAAGCGGCTTTGACATTTTCGTTTTTGTGGAGAGGCAGAAAGTAAATCGCCCGGGCAAACAATGCCTCATTATTGTTTTGTTTTCACTTAGAGAGGTCTTATTGTTGCCGGCTACTCTACAAGATAGCACTGTTAAGCTTCGTGCTCTGCAGTAATTGTTGCTGTCCACTTTGAATCAATTCAGCTCAGCTGTGAAATCCCGCATCTACGAAAAAAGATTCCAGCAGAATTTCGAGGCCAGCAGGTCTCGACACTAAGAACGTCACTTAGTTTGATTTAAAACTTATGCATTTAGCTGACACATAGATTCTTTCATTTTACCCATCAACAATCAACGGTTTCGACGAAACTGCTAGGCACCATAGCCAAGACACGTGCAAAGACACGTACACAAAGAATGAAAATCAATTAAAGCTATTGTTACATTCTTACTGTTGTGGCCTTTTCTTCTTCTAATTTAGTGACTGGTCCAGAATTATTATGTAGATTCATTTAAATTTACAGTCAGCTTCCAACCATGCCTCGCGATTAATCATGGAATGGTACTAAATCAATCCCCAAAGAATTTTATGGTTCATAATGAGATAAAAGCGGATTCTTCTAAGCTCTAAAAGATCAAGTCCTGTCCTAGCAAGGCGAGTGCCATAGTCAAGATCACGTGGGCCATGAGGGCACTTTGTAAACTTTTGCTGCACAGATTCTATTAAATAAATGTGTTTTAGAAGATGGAGTGACCAAACTGGGGTAGCATACTCGAAGAGCGGCCGAACAAATACCTTGAATGCCCAAATCTTTGTAAGGTTATTACCAGATATGAAACATTTGTTTACAATAAGCATATCGCCAGAAAGCCATAGAACATATACTTCGACAGTGTAATTGATCTTAAAAGGTGATAGGTGAATCATATACCAAGATCCTTCCCTTCGCGAACCAAAGGAAGAGCAATTTTCTCAAGAAAATAGCGCGGGCAATTATTTGGGGTCTAACATGGAAAGTAAAGCATTTAGCAATTGAGAGGGGCAGTAGCCAGGTATGCATCCAAGTGACCACCTTCCGAATTTCTACATCAAGTTGTGGAGAGAATGAGAAAGAGATGTTTTCGACTCCAGGCATTATGTCGTCTGCAAATTAAAATTCAAAACTACGGTCGTTCGCGAGATTATGGTCATTTTGTTAGATACAAAGAGTAGCAGACTGGCTGAGATCTGTTTTGGAAAAATGCAGGTATCCAAATCAATAGGCATACCCCAAAGCTACAGTTAATAACCTGATAAGAGTAATCCTCACGTAAAATTAATTTATGAGTGGATGGTGTAAAATAAGACCTCTGAAAAGACAAAACTCATAAGGCCTGGTAAAAACAACGAATTTAAATTTTCAGTGCTAAAATAATTTTGCACCTTGATCATCTGTTACAACATCATACATTGAGGATACAACATTAAGCCACCAAAGTCAAAACGTGTGCACTTATAAAACATGTATATGCAGTAAGTACACATGTTTTGGCTTTGGTGGCATAAATGTAGTATCATCCTCATTGTATTTTACATTGTTACAGATGATCGGGGTGCAAAATTATTTCGGCACTGAAAATTTAAATTCGTTGTTGTTACCAGGCCTTTTCAAGAGGGTACCTGTTTTATCTTAATTCTCGCGAGATTCAGTGATTAAATACCACACCTGCGGTGGGTAGTTATCGATCGTTTTGTAGCAATTAAATTTTTGATGCCTTAAACTCGCTTGTGCATGTGTTGGAAAGGAGATCCCTCGCCACTTCGTGGCTGGGGATCTTGATAATTAACCAACACAAGCACTCACAAGAAAATGGGACCAAATAATTTCCTGCCCCAAAAAATTATCAATGACTACCCTTTATAGCATGCCATCAGATTTTTTATTAAAAATTTTTCGTTATTGCATTTTAATTTTCATTAACGGCCTGAATATCCATTAACAGAAATACATGGTCAATGAAAATTCAATTCCGATAATGAAAAATGTTTTCCTTTCACGAAAAACATTTTTAATTATCAAAATTTAATTTTTATTATCGGTTGTCGAATTTGTAAGAATTCAAATTTCTGCAGAGACAGTAAACCGAATTCTCATTAACGAAAAATAAATTTGCATTAAAGGAAATTGGAAGAATAACAAGTGTGCTGCGATTTAATAGAAAGTGACTTACTGTAAACGAAAAATCATTTTTCGTTAATGGAAAACTAAAGTTCGATAATGAAAAATACTAGTTTCAATAATGGAAAATGCTAGTTTCGATAATGGAAAATGCTAGTTTCTATAATGAAGAATGCTAGTTTCGATAATGGAAAATACTACTTTCGATAATGAAAAATACTAGTATAGATCATGAAAAATACAAGTTTTGATAATGGAAAATATCAGTTTCGATAATGAAAAATACTAGTTTTGATAATGGAAAATCATTTTTCGTTAACGAAAATTGAAATTCCGTTAATGGATATTTAATTTTTGTTAACGAAAAATTATTTTCATGTGACTGGATAATATATTTGTCCCCCTTTGACATGATGTTTCAATAAATTTATTTTACATTATCGGAATTTTCGTTAACAACAACTGAATTTCCATGATGTGAAATTACGATTACTTGTCGATAATGAAAAATGTTTTCATGAATAGAAAACATTTTTCATTATCAGAATTTAATTTTTAGTATCGACAAAGTATTTCCATTAACAGATATTCAGGCCGATAATGAAACTTAAAATGTGATAATGAATTTTTTAATAAAAAATCCGATGGCATGCCATAACCCTTGCACTCTGGATACTACCTATGATAACAAATATACCTCACCTTAAAAAAAAACAATACTGATACGAATAGACAAAGAAATACTCATCTTCGTATAATGAAGGGTGAAATAAAGTTAATTTAATTCTGGTTTTCAAATTAAAAATTCTTGTTTCCAGAAACACGTCTTACCTTGCGAAATGGAGCTGAACTTTACATAGATATTGATATCAACACGGTCTGTCCTAATGATACCTGGGTTACACATCCTGATTGCAAGTTTCACGTAAGATATTTCATTATTAGTGAAAGTATAGTCATAGGAAAGTGTTTTGTACGTTTTGAAATGAATCCCAAATGTCTTCGGTTTGGCACATCTAAAACGTGTAGTATTTCGCTATTCAAAAAAGAAAATCGTGAACCTAAAATATGCGAAATATACACAATAGTTTAACTTAATTAAATATGGATGCTAACTTATTTACGTTGCTGTTTGGACTTATACGTCAGACTGCCTGAGTGGGGGATCGAACCCACGACCTTTGAAATCAAAGGTCAAGGTCCTATCGCTAAGCCAGACTGACACGGCCAAAAGAAACGTCCATAGGCAGCATTTAACACGCACACACATACACGTAAACATACACTTTTCCAATCCAAATTAATTATTTGGTGCACTGTTGTGTTAAGTACAAACGGACTATGCTGTGCACTGACAGTACACATTACTGTGCACCAGCACAGCCTCCACAGGAATTATATACTGACAGTACACAGCACGTAGACTCGTAGTAACACTGTTCCCAGAATATGTACTCCCTGTATGCTAGAAAGCAGGTTTTGGCCCTATTGCAGGCGGAAAGTATAGAAATTTATTTTAAATTTGTATTTACTCTCATTTTAATGACTTTCAATACTTGCTAAGGCTCCCGAAGAATCTGGGTGCAATACTTGGTCGGCTACGTTTAACCATTTTGCAATTTGAGGTGGAGCTTTTTGCTTGGGTTTTTTCACATTTTAGCTATTTTATTATGTAGGCCTAATTAATATTTTTAATATTAATTTTAAGAGACTTTCGTTTGCTCCTGCATTTAGTTTCTGATCGTTATTTGCAGCCTTTTCTACCATCACGTTAGCCACCATGCTTAAGCTAGCAAAGACCGTGCCACCACCTATAATGCTTAGGCCTAATTGTATATATCATTGCAGAGTATCTTTCGTAGAGTTAAATATTAATAATAATGCATTTGACTACAACCCAAACAATCACCAGTAACGATAGTACATTACAATGATCAAAAGATACAAAGCTCCATGGCTCCCTATGCCTTCTCCTACGACAGTATTGAAGTGCACACCTCAAGCACATGCTGCATCTGCGAACGCTAATATTTTTGTAGAGTTGGAATTATCACAATTATAGGTCAGACGATGTTAACTTGGGTGTGAAGACAGTATTTAAATAATTCTAAAGCTTTCAGAAATTTAGGCCTAGCATAGCTGCATTTTAATTTCATAGAATAGAATAGAGGGGGGGGGGATTGAGGCTTAATGGCGCGTCGACAACTTGGTCATTAGCGCCAACCTCAGTCACAGTGCAGTGGTCCGGGTTGCCACTGCACCACACATTACAGAGATGTTATTCAAACCCCTAATCTAAATCTTGTCATACATCTGTACCTCCTGCAAAAATTGAAAAACACCGGACAGGAGGACAGACTTATCGCCCAACTGACGCGCAATGTCATGCGGAATATAATAGAATTGAAACCCGACGGTGCAAGCTGAAAGCCAAGAAGCACCCCCCCCTTCCCCCCACCCCAACCACCAAAAACACAGAACAACCAGGGGCCAACCACCAAAAAAGCCTAAGCAAGAAAGTGGTCCAGCCGATTTTTAAAGGAATCAAGTGAAGGGGAAAGAACAACCGAGACGGGCAGAGCACTCCATGCCTCGACCACACGTTCAGAAAAAAACCTGTGACGCACGTTGCCGGAGGAAATACTTCCACAGAGTTTAAGGGGGTGCCCCCTGGTCATGGTATGAGAAAGACAGAAAAAGTCAGCAGCCTGAACGTCAATGAGGTGGTTTAAGATTTGGTACGTGAGGATAAGATCTCCACGGAGGAATCTGGTTTTGACAGGGGTCAGGTTCAGTTTGCGAAGACGTTCTTCGTAAGAGAAGTGTTTTAGGGGAAGGCACCATTTAGTGAGGCGGCGCTGACAAGTTTCAAGACGGGCGAAGAAGGAGGCATAACAGGGGCGCCCAATCTGAGAACAGAATTCGAGTGTAGGGCGAAGGAAGGTTTTGTACAGGAGAGCAAACAGCTTTGGTGAGACAGCAGAGAAAGTTTTAAGAATATAATGGGCTTTTTTAAAGACTTTGCCGATGATATAGTTAGTATTAACATGAAATTTAAGAGACGAATCAACCAAAATGCCCAAGTCCCTATGGGACGTATTAGTAGGGATAGTAGAGTTACCAAGGCGGTAGCTGTAGTGTGGGTTGTTATGCCCAAAATGCAGCACCACGCATTTGGGAGGATTAAGGGCAAGACAGTTTTTGGTCGACCAGATGGCAACAGCGTCGATGTCTTGCTGAAGATCTTGATGAAGATAAGCGGGAGAAAGAATTTTCAGGTCGTCCGCATAGCTCCTGCTAAAGGAGTGGATGACAGAATGGAGGTCATTCAGGAAAAGATTGAAAAGAAGGGGGCCCAGAACAGATCCCTGGGGGACCCCAGAGGTAACAGGGACCCATTCACTAGAGGAACCCCTGAGACTTACACGTTGTCGTCTCTGAGAAAGATAAGAGTTGATCCAGGTGATGTGTGATTTAGGAAAATTCAAATATGATAGTTTGTTAAGGAGGAGGGAGTGAGAAACAGAATCAAAGGCTTTGCTGAAGTCGAAGAATACAAGATCACATTGCATCCCTTTGTCCAGGAAGGTGGTAAGGTGGTTGTAAGTTTCAAGAAGGTTAGATTGACAAGAACGGCCTGGGAGGAAACCGTGTTGGAATTTAAAGTCTATATTGAGATGTTGACAAATGCTCATAACAGACTTATGGAAAAACCTTTCAAGGATTTTAGAAGCGACAGAAAGTAGACTAATCGGCCGGTAATTATTAACATCATGGAGGGACCCACCCTTATGAACAGGGGTGATATTAGCATCTTTCCAACGAGTAGGAAAAGTGCAGGAAGAAAAGGAACTTTGATAGATCAAAAAGAAGGGGGTAGCAAGAGATTTTGCACAGGATTTGAGAAAGAGAGGGGAAATGCCATCAGGGCCACAGGAAGAATCCTCCCTTAAAGCAAGGAAAGCATGCTCCACGTCCGAGCACAGGAAAGGAGTAGTAATGAAGCCAACATCCATTGGAGGGCTGGGAAGATGTGGCAGATAGGAAGAGGCAAAATGCGAACCAAATTCCGCCGCAATATCAAGGTCATCGAGCAAGATAGGACCGTTATTACTCTTCAGACAGGTAGTAGGAGCAGTCTTTCTATTGCGATTAACATAGGCAAAAAGCGACTTAGGGTCCGATTTAGCTTTGAGAATAATGGATTCCTCATAAACACGACGGGCAGAGCGAAGACCAGAAACGGCAGCACTCCGGGCAGCTTTGAACAGGGCCATATTTGAGGGGGAGGGAAAGTCACGAAGACGATTATATGCACGTTTTTTCTGCCTAATCAGGGACCTGATGTTGTGGTCCAGCCAAGGTGGGGCACTCTTGGTGGATGGGGTAAACACAGGAATGAAATTCTTAATAACATCAAGAATGAAATCTTCGACAATTTCAAGTTGGGAGTTCATGTCCCACCCCCTGAGCTCAGCAGGCCAGTCAATACAGGCAAAAATTGATTAACATGAAGTCGGCTTTTCTATAATTGGGACGGGGACCACCAGGAAGATTAATGTGAAAGACAATTTGGAGATTATAACAAAGAACATCGTGGTCGCTGAGCCCAAAGGGGGGGATAGTGAATAATGGGAGAAACAGTAAGGTCAGCATTGGTAATGACAAGATCAAGTAAGCTAGAGTTTTGTCCTGTTCTATGTCTGGTAGGCTTCACAACATGTTGGAGGAGGCCGTGGTCTTGTAAAAAATCCAGGAATTCAAAAGCGGCACTATTTTCCGATTGGGAAGTAAGGAGCGTGGTCCAATTTATGGTAGGGAAATTGTAGTCACCAGTGAGGATCATTTGGCAGCCATTGGACAGCATGATGAAATGGTTGAGAGACGAAAGGAGAGCTGGCCAGCTGACTTGAAAGGTGATTTTTGGGACTCGATAGCAGCAGCCCACATGCAGATGACAATCCTTAGCAACATTCAACCGGCACTGAATAAATTCCCACTCTCCATGAGGGTCAGAAGAGGAACCAAGGAGAGTCGAGGGGATGCAAGATTTAACATAAATGGCGATACCACCATGATGATTGGTATCCCTGTCGCAACGATACAGAATGTAACCTGGAAGCCCAAGGGTGCAGTTGTCCACTCTGCTGGATAGGTGCGTCTCAGTGACGCAGATCACATCCGGATTTTCCGTGTTGACATGAAGTTTGAGTTCATCAAGCTTGCTGAGCAGCCCCTGAGCGTTAAAGTTTGAGAGCTTTAGAGAGTAAAAAGTTTTGTTGGAAGTCTTATGTGGCAAACAAACCTTTGGGGAAACATTTTTACTCTTGAATTTAGAGCATATTAGGATCAGCCTCCAGATCATCTTGTGTTAAGTAGTTGAGAAGTTCTTCTGATCCAGAGAGGTGCAGAGAATTCCCATCCTCGTCGCCTTCTGTCAGATCACTCCAATCCCTTGTGATGCTGGTGTTTCCTTTTCTGTTAGCTTCAGTTCCATTTTTTTTTCGGGTGGTGATATTGTTTACCGAAGTCCCAGATGAATGATTGAGAAGATTTGGCTTAAAAAATTGGTCTATAGTTTGTTGCCCAGTTGTTGGTTCCTTAAGGGAATGATGTGCACCGGTGGAGGGTCCAGCCTGATTGGCAGTAGAGGGGCCTTTGGTTTGTTTACGTCTACGTCCAGTGAAATGGGAAACACGAGCACCAGGTGGCCAGGCATCAGAACTAATGATAACATCGGCAAAGTTACTATCAACAGTGACACAGAACGATTTATACGTTGGGTATGACGTACGCAGTGGATAATAACCCACCGTAAGCCCAAAGGTGGTTTTGATAAGGCTTTGGATGTGCTCAACTTTCGTACTGACGTGGAGCCCGCCAACAAAGATTTTAGTAATATGTTGCTGAGTGTTATGGGGCAGAGCTTGGCTGTTGGCCGTGGTCGAGGATGGAACACTAACAGTTGGTCGTTGAGTAGCCCATGACGGCAAAACAGGCCTGTCAGCATTCCCCAGTTTAGAAACTGGAGAGCCAGTTTCATTGGTTTCATGATTCTTTTCACGATTATTTTTTTTAGGCGACGATAATCCCGCCGGGAAAGTTGCGTCCTGAAATCATCAAGTTCGCCAATATTAGTTTCAGGAATGGCGACAGGAGTCCAAGGGCGAGGGCGCAGCGGTGCTTGTTTGTCTGGCGCTTTGGACGGAGGAGAGTTAAGGCCAGTTGAGGCAGCTGAGCTTGTGTGATCTTGAGAAGTGTTGCCGAAAATTGACCGCCGACTAACAGAGGAACTTTCATGTATGGTGGAATCATCAGGATGTGGAAGTGTTACGTTAGGATCCGATCTAAGGGCATTTAAAGTATTGATAAAAAAATCGGTAGTAGATACATGATTTTTAGGACGGCAGGAGATAGTCCGATCGACCAAATTGACTGGGGTGTGCCTTTCCTGCTGCACCTTTGCTCCTTCGGCAAAATGGGCGATGTTTTCAGGTTGTACATCAGGAATCCTATAAATTCCCTCGTTGGAAGGGCCAAATCTAGCAAAACCTGTCGAACTTCAACAGTAAGGTTCCCAACTTCAACAGCAAGTAAGTCAAATTTGTGCAAAATGTCACCAATCACTCTGTTCCGTTCAATAAGGGTGTCGGC